>APFE030044966.1:0-25218 GCA_000404065.3 Pinus taeda | reverse complement strand
GTGGGAGCTGGGTGTTAAACATACCCATACCAGTGCTTGTGCTGGCCATTCCTTGCATCCTTAGTTATGCTTCAATTCTTTGACTGTGTATTTTTAAAACAACTGACTGCTGCAACAAAAGACTCCTCCCTTCAGCTTCTTTGTCACCTTCAAAGAGCCTAAGCCTGCTCTGATACCACTATTCCGGATTTTTCAGGCAAAATCCCAAAAACACAGAATTCAAGCACACAGAGGCAATGCTCTGTTTCCTTTACTCCAGGATCTTTTTTGTGCACAGGGAAGCTTAAATTTTTTTTACTGAAGAACAGAGTATTGCACCACCATAAAAGATTTTCTATTCATTAAAATAAATTCACTGATACATATTCATCCTCTTTCACTCAGAGGGATTCACCAAAACATTTCAACAAAATTACTCTGTCTCCTTTGAAATTTTACACCACTGTGTGTAAAAATTTCATTTACATTCACTGCTGTGTGAAAACAAAGATTACAAGGACTTACTGCTGTAAAAGAAATAAAAATCATCAACACACTGCTGTGTGAAAAACTACAAATTAACCAAAACTTACTGTTCTCTTTTCACTGCTGTGTGAAACAATTCATGGTTTTTTTTTATGCAAGCTTCCTCTGGTTTTCTTCATTTACCTCTTCGCACTGTTGTGCCTTTTTCATATGTCGATTAAGGAATGGTCAAGCAAAAAAAACATAAACATACTATGCTTATGCAACCACAACACCAAAAATAATTACCTTGCGTACATGACCATACTCCCGTAAAAAAAACATTAAAATTTAAGAACATTTACATATGCCCATGCCTATTTTAATCCACGCCCATACATGCCATAAACAAAAAAATAAAAATCCACCTAAGCATATGACAATTATTTAATAAAGGTATGGTCAAAATTCAACTTGACTTTACTCCACGCCAAGCTTTTAATGTTGGCCGTATGCAGCTTGGAGCAATCGACGGTGGAGAACGCTGGAGCAGATCAGAAGGCGGACGGAGATATCGGGAGCCACTTTTATGTTGAACTTTACGTCCCGATATGTCAGAGATGATGACGTATGGGGAGAGCCACGCGTCAACACTATACTGTATCGGGCTCTTGTGTACGAAAACTGTGTTCACGCAAAAACGGTCCGATACGCATCAAGGTGGTTTGTGGTTTTGCTGCGGTGGTTTTGAGGTGCGCAGTTGAAATTAGATTTCAACATGGACAAGCTCAAGGCGCCCTGCTTTCATCCAAACCAAAGATAAGAAAAGGTCTCTGGTCCCCGGAGGAAGACGCGAAACTCATCAATTTTGTCATAAAGAACGACCTTCTGCGTTGCTCCTGGAGCTTTATTGCGAAACAAGTTGGTAAGTGATAACATACCAGCCACTTCTTTTATTTCAGTTCTGGGCTTTTCTATTCAATTGAACCCCATTAAAATAGGGGACAACCTAGGCCAAGTTAAATAACTGCAGTGTTCTTTTAAAAGGGAAATCAATGAATGAAAATGCAAGAATATAATAAGATGACATTAAGACATTATAATCTCCATCTATATTATTGGGAAGAATAAAATAATAAAAGATGCTTACTCTTTTAAAAACATGTTTATGCCTGTGAGATCAAGGGTATGTTTTCTATCAGAAATTCCAAGGTTTAATTCGATGTACAAGAAAGGCATGTTATTTTTCTTTTATTCTCCTCGGGCAAGGAACATGAGGACGTGGTAGAAAAATCACATTTTAAAACATAAGAGAAGGTCATTTTATTTTTCTTTTAATCTCCTCGAGCGAGTCTGCTCTTGGTCGAGGAATGTAATTACAGACAGACTTCTTGTTTAATGCCGATTTAAAAAAAAGCTGACTATTCAGGCGAGAGGGTTGTAAAGAAGCTTATTAGAGGGCTTTGCTCTCGGATCATAGAAAAGTTTAGGGTTATCCTCTCAGTGGCTTAAATTTCTATGTTTTTCAAAAAGAAAATTAATCATTTTTATTCTTCTAAAAAATGACTTAGAATAAAATTATTTTATCATAGAAATGGAAAAATAATTCAGATTCATATATATATATATATGAGATTATTAGAAATTTGAATTTTTTAATCAAAATATGTATAATTTACATATTAAGAGTTAGCAAAATTTACAAAAAATTCTGAACTTTTCCTTGCCCTGAATTTACATACAGGTCCACAGAGAAATGGAAAGAATTTACAAAAATTTCTGAACTTTTCCTTGCCCTGAATTTACATACAGGTCTGCAGAGAAACGGAAAGCGCTGCAGGCTGAGATGGATTAACTACTTAAGGCCTGGCCTTAAACACGGTGGGATTTCACTTCAAGAAAAACAATTGATCATACAATTACAGTCCATCCTGGGTAACAGGTTTACGTTATTTTCGTTTCCTAAAACATTGCTCTTCTGTTCTCTGATTTGTCCTGTAGAAATTGTTCACTTAAAACATTCCTCTTCTGTTCTCTGATTTCTCCCGTTGAAATTGTTCGCGACGGTACATTAAGTTGGGAAATTTATGGCATTGACCACACAGGTGGTCTCAAATTTCTGCCTATTTGCCTGGACGTACGGACAACGAGATCAAGAATTATTGGAACTCTTGCATTAAAAAGAATCTGGACATGAAACACAGGTCCCCTCCAACTCCGCGTCCTCCACGCAATCCAACGCCGACAACAAGAACACACAGTAAGCCGATCGTATATGCACATGATGCACAAAAGTGGAGAGTCTGGTAAAAGCAAGATTAGTCTGTTTCTGTATAGAATCAATCTTTGTAAAAGCTCTGAGAGCATTCTGTAAGATTTTCTCCATTCTGAAATAAGATGAGTATGCTATTTTGTCATTGAGTACTATTGTGCAAAAATCATAAGTCCGCTGTGGTAGAAGTATTTTCTGTGCTTTCGTCCGAAGTTCGCAGGAAGTTCGCCAAAGGATCGAAGGGACGTCAAGATTGTTTAAGGCGTGGATGCCGTTGTGAAAGTCGCCAGAATGTGAAAGATCTTAGTAGGTTCACCACTGGTTCACCAGGAGTTGGCTATCAGAGAAGTACCGAGAGACACAGAGAAAGAGCAAGCTCGTGACAGGAGCCCCTGCTGTAAATTGGTATCAGAGCCAGTAATGTCTGGTTCTAAAGGTTGGTACCCAGATCTATCTCAGTCTTTAAGAATGGATTCATTAAGAAAGTCTATCTCATTCCGAGAGCTAGAAGAAGATTCTCTCCTAGAAGAAAATCCCCTTAAGGAAATGTTTGAAAATAATTCAAACAAAACTTTAAATTCTGCTGAAGTTAATTACCAAGAATCTCAGGCTTCTGCGAGATGGGCTCTGCCAGATATTTCACCCTTTGAAGTCTATAGTGACTTAGCCCATTTTCATTTAATTGTTGCCACTAGAATTACTATTAAAGAGTCTATTAGCCAAGTTCAAGAGAACTCTGATAGTATCCAGACTATTCCTCTGCTAAATCCTCAAACTTTACAGGCTGAAGCAAAAAGGTTAAAAACAAATTATCTACATCTTGGTTGCATAAGAGTTGGCATTATCCCTCTGGTTCACAAAGGGTTAAAAACATTTTTGCTTGCTACTGTCAGAGATCTAACGCACAATAGATACACAGATTCTACTATTGGTGGGATCGTAGCCCCTTTCTCTGATGGCCCCGTATACTTTGACTGTTACCCAAACTTTTCTGTTTATACATTTGATGAGACCATCAAAGATATCCTACAGCTGCAAATCCATACTACTGGATTTGATATGAAAAAGAAAAGGAACAACATAGCCATTCAGACCAAAGCCTGTCTCAGACATACCAACACTCTTTGGCCAGCAATCCGTCATACTCCTAGTAGGGATTCCAAGTCAAGTGTGGTAGTCAAAACCGACCAAAAGAATCAAAAAGTTGAACAACAGTTGATAAAATGGGAAAATCTGGAGTTTCCTCAACATTGGGTTGTAAATCATTCCAGGCCTCAAATCCCCAGAAATATCACATCTGCCAACATCACAGAAAATGCTTCTAGTGCAGTCATATCTTTTCCTCGAAGATCAACCATTGATCAAAAAGGAATAGATGCTGCCTATAAAATATCCAAATACTACAGAGATCCTTCCATTGTTGATACCGCATGTTCATCATCATCATTTTCTTCTTGTCATCACCTGCAGCTTTTTGAATTAGCTCAGCTTGTAAATTTTTCTTCCTTAGAAGTAAAGTGTCCTGATTGTACAAATGTTATAAATCTTCTCAGTTTAGCCGAACAAGATGTTCATCTGCATCATAATCCTCGCACTGGTATTGCTCCGCCATCCACCTCTATCAGTTCATGCCCAAATCCCAAATGTTCTGATATACCTTTTCCACATGAGCCTGAGCCTGATACTGATCATGTTCTAATGATCCGTTCAATAGAAGAAGAGGATCCCAGGCTTACTCAAATGATTTGTGTAATGAGGCCGGCAAAGCCTAGGTATGGATTGGGAAAACTTGAACAGTCAGAACTGATTCCAGAGTGCAGATTCAAACAGATTCCTTCTGACTATAAGAAACCTGCAGTCATGGAGATGCATAAGTTCTTTGCACTTATGGATGGAACCCCAAAGTCACAAATCAGTGCAAAATGGATGAAAGAAATGCTGAATTGGGATTTGTATACAAATCCCCAAGCAGATGAATTTGATCAAGGGTACACCCCAGGTCAAAAAAGAGAATTGGCCACAGATTGGAAAAGTTACATGGAAATCAATAATGAGTGGATATCCTTCTACTCATGGAAAGACAAAATTGCTCCCATAAATGTTTTCACTGGTACTTCTTCTAGCAGTATTCCTGATAAGCATGGATAGACTGCAATTGATGGGTCTACGGTTGAAACTCCTACTACTTTTCCTCCGTATAAGGGAATAATCTTAGGAGAAAAGTCCAATGCAGCCAAAGCCATTCCCTTAGTCCAAAAAGATGATAATGCCTTAGGGATTGATGGTAGAATCCAAAAGGCCAGTGAGCAGTTAAATTGGACAAATACTGCATTAAAAGGCCTAGAGATGAATATGGCAAAAGCAGAAGAAGTAAAGAAACAAGTGGATGTTGTACAGTCTTCATTTAATAGTGCAAATTCTTGTTTGAATAGTATACAGTTTGATTCCAGTATGACTCGCTCTTACACTAGAGAGTCATTAAATAAAATTGAAGAAATAGGAGAGAACTTAGTTGGGCATATTGATACAACTAAGACACTCCTTTCTGGCTTAAATGAAAGAATGCAGGTTACAAAAACAGAAAAGCCAGTTCCAAACTCTTTCTTGATAAAGAGAAATATAAAGATTGAACATTCTTCAAAGATGGTAGAGAAGTTCCCTCTATTATTCCCCAAAGAAAGCTCTTCAAAAAATGAAGAATCTGAACAAATAACTATTGCCTCTTTATTTAGAGAACCAGAAGCAGAAACACAAATCCTTCCAATCTATGAGCCTCTTGAGCATAGATTTTCTAAGTATTCTGCCCCTGATATTGAAGGAAAGGGAAAAATGCCCGAGGCACATACTTTCTTTCCAGATTCCCATAGAGAATGAAATATAGACAACATGAGCATTGGCCAAATCCGCCAAATGATTGATATCATGTATACTGAATATAAACTCATGTGTCTCAGGGGAAAAACAGAGGTAGAAGCTTGCAGGACTATCATCCAATGTTTCACAGGCACTCTTCTTAGATGGTGGGAAACTGAATCCTCTCCTAAACTAGTTGAAAATATGGAAGCAGAAGTGCTTAAAGATGAAAAGGGAGATGTCATTCATAACCCAGATGGCTCAGTAACAAATAATATGATTGGTGCCTTAACATCTATGATTCTAGAGCATTGGTGTGGCTGCGAAACAGAAATTGCAAATAAGCATGAGGTCATTTTAATGAACCTCAAATGTCACAAGATGTCCCAGTATGATGATTTCCACAGGGATTGGATGCAGCAGATCTATGAGGTAAAAGATTCTAAAAATCTGCTCTGGAAGCAGGTATACCTTGCTGCTCTACCCTCTAGGTTTGTCGATTATATTAGAATGCAAGACATTTTTTAGTTACCTTTTGAGTCTCACACATGGGGAGAAATTTATTCTCTTATTACAAGGACACTTGTCAGTCTTTGTACCAGCTCAAAGGTAAATAAGTCATTGGAAAAATTGTCCAGGTTACCTGACAGAAAGTCCATCTGCAGCAAATATGGACTAACCATAGATGACCCATTGGTCAAAAAGAGAAAGTCTAAGAAAAGAGCCAAAAGAGAATTTAAGGAGACTTTCTACAAAATTAAAAGGGATTACCCAAGAAACAAGAGAAGGTATCCCACAAGGGATAAAAGCCATAAGAGAAAAGGCTACTATAGGTACATCCCCAAAACTCATTATTACAATCCTTCTGATATCCATCTGCACACATCCAAGCAAGAGAAATGGAACAAACTCACTTGCTGGTTATGTGCCCAGACAGGGCATACAGCCTCAAGATGCCCCCAAGGAGAAGAATCAAAACTCAACAGAAGGAAAAAGTCAGCTGTTTATGCCTAAAAAGATAAGCAGGTCAAAAAAGAACATTCAAGCCCATTCTTCTGTTTAAGATGTAGATCAAAGAATCATGTTACAGAAAAATTCCCAAATCTTCATATTGCAGCTCAGCAGCATCAACTAGAAGATTCATCTCTTGACTCTTTTAGTAGTACAGAAGAAGAATTTCAAGTTAACATGGGCCAGTATACTGACTCTGAATCATCAGAATGTTCTTGTTCTAATTCAGATGAATGTGCATGCCATGTATTTTGTGAAGATGATTCTGAAGTTTTGTACAGCTCCAGTGAGGATGAAGAAAGACCAAAAGCTCCCAGAGAAAAAGTCCTAATGGCATCTGCTGAAGAAGAAGCAGAAATGAAAATTTTAATTCATATCAGGAAAATGGAGGAAGGAGCAATGAAGGATCGCCTGATAGAAGCATTCACAGATCAGCTCAAATCAAAAGCTTCGAAAGATTCAGGTAAGAAACCTTTGTTTGTTGATGCATCATATGAAAGAAACACTAAATCCTTCCAAATGCATCACCAGAAACCATGGAAAGTAAGATCCCTAACTTTGGGAGAAGTGAGTAGTGAGATTCACCAGCTTAAAACAGAGATCTCCGCCATCAGAGCACAAATTGCAGAGATAAATAAAGGAAAGGAGATTAAAGAAGAAGAAGAACCCTGGAATACAGAAGCACAGAATAGAGAAATTGAAATTGCAGAAGGAAGACCAGACCCACATTTTGGCTTTCAGGATATGAGACTGTTTACCATCACTTACCAACAACACCATGTCAAGGTAAAAATCTGTATCCAAGGTCAAGTATTTTTCATGACTGCATTGTTAGATTCTGGTGCAGATATTAACATTCTCAATATCAGAAATATTCCAGCAAAATATTGGGTCTCTGCAGAAAGAGAAGTTGTAGGCCTAGGAAACAAGAAGCTTAAGTATGAAATTCCTAGAGCTTCATTATGTTTTGATACTCATTGTGTATATATGAAGTTTGCAATAGCAGACATTCCTGTTTATTGTATACTAGGAAATGTCTTTTTAGCTGCAGTAGAACCTCATGGTTCAGCAAGATTAAAAGGGAGTAGAGCTGGTTATTTCATTTCTATACCCACATCTAAAGGTACAAGAAAAAGGATTGAGCTCCCTTATGTTTCAACTCCAAGAGTATCCACAATGGTTCAAGCTATGCAGAAATTGGATAAAGCAGAATCCCTGTTATCAGATCTCAAAGATCTAAAAGGCAAGCTACGAGTCGAAGAACAGCTGAAACTACCACAGATCAAAAGAAGGATTCTAGAATTAAAAGAAAAATTGGCAGAAAAATGTTTCTCAGAAGAACCTAATGCTTTCTGGCATAGAAAGCAACATACTATCAAATTACCATATAAGGAAGGGTACAAAGGAAAGCCCTGTAAAAGCAGAGCGATTCCCATGAGCCAAGAATACAGAGAATTATGTCAGCAAGAAATACAACAGTTGCTTAACAGAGGGTTGATCAGAGAATCTACTAGCCCCTGGAACTGCTATGGATTTTATGTAAATAAGAGGGCCGAACAAATTAGAGGTATCCCCAGACTTGTGATAAATTACAAGCCTCTAAATTTAGTCTTGGCTGATGATACTTATCCTATCCCTCATAAAGGAGATCTAATCAGAAGAATTGCAGGAGCAAAAATATTTTCAAAATTTGATTTAAAGGCAGGTTTTTGGCAGGTTGCTGTTGATGAAGAAGATAAATTCAAAACTGCTTTTAGTATCCTTGCAGGGCATTACAAATGGAATGTCATGCCCTTTGGCCTCAAAAATGCTCCTTCAAAATTTCAGAAGGTTATGGATGATATTTTCAAACCATATTTTGACTGGTTACTTGTATATATTGATGATGTTTTAATCTTTTCTAAAAATCTTGACGACCACTTTAGACATGTAAATATTTTCATGAAGTTGGTCCAGAAAAATGGTCTTGTGCTCAGTAAAAAGAAGATGGAATTATTCCAAACTTCTATAAAGTTTTTAGGCCACCAGATTTCAAATGGACAAATCTCTTTACAACAACATGCCATTGAATTTGCAGATAAATTCCAAGATGTCTTAAACGATAAGACACAGTTGCAGAGGTTCCTTGGTTGCTTAAATTATGTGAGTAGCTTTTATCAAGACTGTGCCATTGATAGAAAAGTACTCAATAAAAGGACTGGCAAAAATCCTCCTCCATGGTCAGAAGTCCACACCAGAGTAGTACAACAAATCAAAACAAAGGTAAAATCTTTGCCTATATTATATATAGCAGATGATGAGGCTTATAAGATCGTTGAATCTGATGCCAGTGATATAGGATGGGGTGGCATTCTGAAGCAAAAAATGGGTGAAGAAGAACAAGTGGTGCAATTTTCCTCTGGGGTTTGGAACCCAACAGAACAAAAATACTCTGTTATTGAAAGAGAGGTAAAAGGCGCATGGAATTGCATCAGCAAATTTGCAGTATATCTCATAAATAAACAATTTCTCCTTTGGACAGATGCGTCAGCAATGAAGAAAGTTTTGTCCAAAAATATTAAGAAACCAGAAGAAGCAAAATTTGCCAGATGGCAAGCATTATTTGCAAATTTTGATTTTTCTGTTGAACACATCAAAGGCAAAGAAAATTGTCTCCCCGATTTTCTCAGCAGAGAATATCTTGAAAATAGTGCACAAGTCATGATGATTGTTACTGAATGGGATCAGAATCAGAAATGTGAAGTTTTCAGGACTATTCCGGATAATCAAGATTGGGACACATACAGAAACCACTGGAGACCAACATGGAAACTACGGAAGACAAAATTCCTTGATGCCAACCTGCAGCCTCATACTGATCTGCAACATTATGTGCCTGAAAGAAAAGTATACCCGAAAGGTAGAAAATGGATCCATGACATGATGTATACCAAAGCAAAAGCAGATGCCAGAACTGCAAGAGAATCCTTAGAATCAAATTTTCATGACATTGGACGGATTGGACACCATGGAGATGGCAGCACAAGAATCTATGAAGCTTATTATTGTATCTATCGTACCAGGGACCTATGGATTAATCATCCTCAAGTTCGACCATGTGCAAGATGGCCCAGAAATGACCCCAAAATAATATTCCCTGACACGGTCTATGATTTTTCAGATTACAAAAAATTATGGTGGGATTTCATGAATGTTGATGATAAGACAGATACTCATTACACCAAGCTGAAGTTCAGCACAATGGCTGCCTCTCAGAATAATCTTCAATGCGAATGGTTTCAGAACTGGTGGACAGATTACGGAGTCAACAGAACAGCCATGGACCCAGTATACCATGAAGGATACCAAAGAAGGCACTGTCAAAAATGCTTTGATTATAACATTGGAGATTGCTTTCATCGCATCTATAACACAGTTAGAGAAATGACAGTTAAGGAATGGGACCCTTTTCACATGATAAATTATTCTCTCCAAGAATATATGATAGATCATTTAGAGTGGTATGTCTTAACCAAAGTTCAACACCAAGTCATATTGGGTAAACCTATGATAGTGCGGAGGATATATACTAAGGCATGTGATGATCTACTTTACAAAAGGGATAGATTCCCTGACCTGACTGTATTCTGAATATGTACCAATCACAAGGGCTTAATTGTGATCAGTGTTCCCGTGGGCTTTACTGTTCATAAGTCTCCACAGTGTAAATATTCTCCTCTAAGTCTTTTCTCGTGGGCTTTTCTTTCAAAAAGTATCCAATGTGTAAATAGTCATGAGTCTGTCTCACTTTAAGTACAAGAATCTACTTTACAGACTATATCACATGCGTTACCCGAAAGCAATTATTCGGTTTGGTCCGAATATTTGTGCGTACATCGCTTTGATAAACACTGGAAAAGCAATGGTTCCTGAAGTCTTTTCTGTCTGACCAACAGTAATGTTTGTCCCCCCTTTCTTTTGCTATATAAGGAGGGTAAGGCTCATTTGTTTTGCGAGATGGGCTCCACCATATATTTCACCCTCTGAAGGCTATAGTGACTTAGCCCCTTTTCATTTAATTGCTGCCACTAGAATTACTATTAAAGAGTCTATTAGCCAAGTTCAGGAGAAGTCTGATAGTATCCAGACTATTCCTTTGCTAAATCCTCAAACTTTACAGGCTGAAGCAAAAAGGTTAAAAACAAATTATCTACATCTTGGTTGCATAAGAGTTGGCATTAACCCTCTGGTTCACAAAGGGTTAAAAACATTTGTGCTTGCTACTGTCAGAGATCTAACACACAATAGATACACAGATTCTATTATTGGTGGGATCGTAGCCCCTTTGTCTAATGGCCCCGTATACTTTGACTGTTACCCAAACTTTTCTGTTTATACATTTGATGAGACCATCAAAGATATCCTACAACTGCAAATCCATACTACTGGATTTGATATGAAAAAGAAAAGGAACAACATAGCCATTCAGACCAAAGCCTGTCTCAGACATACCAACACTCTTTGGCCAGCAATTCGTCATACTCCCAGTAGGGATTCCAAGTCAAGTGTGGTAATCAAAACCGACCCAAAGAATCAAAAAGTTGAACAACAGTTGATAAAATGGGAAAATCTGGAGTTTCCTCAACATTGGGTCGTAAATCATTCCAGGCCTCAAATCCCCAGAAATATCACATATGCCAACATCACAGAAAATGCTTCTAGTGCAGTCATATCTTTTCCTCGAAGATCAACCATTGATCGAAAAGGAATAGATGTTGCCTATAAAATATCCAAATACTACAGAGATCCTTCCATTGTTGATACCACGTGTTCATCATCATCATTTTCTTCTTGTCATCACCCGCATCTTTTTGAATTAGCTCAGCTTGTAAATTTTTCTTCCTTAGAAGTAAAGTGTCCTTATTGTACAAATGTTATAAATCTTCCCAGTTTAGCCGAACAAGATGTTCATCTGCATCATAATCCTCGCACTGGTATTGCTCCGCCATCCACCTCTATCAGTTCATGCCCAAATCCCAAATGTTCTGATATACCTTTTCCACATGAGCCTGAGCCTGATACTGATCATGTTCTAATGATCCATTCAATAGAAGAAGAGGATCCCACGCTTACTCAAATGATTTGTTTAATGAGGCCGGCAAAGCCTAGGTATGGATTGGGAAAACTTGAACAGTCAGAACTGATTCCAGAGTGCAGATTCAAACAGATTCCTTCTAACTGTAAGAAACCTGCAGTCATGGAGATGCATAAGTTCTTTGCAGTTATCGATGGAACCCCAAAGTCACAAATCAGTGCAAAATGGATGAAAGAAATGCTGAATTGGGATTTGTATACAAATCCCCAAGCAGATGAATTTGATCAAGGGTACACCCCAGGTCAAAAAAGAGAATTGGCCACAGATTGGAAAAATTACATGGAAATCAATAATGAGTGGCTATCCTTCTACTCATGGAAAGTCAAAATTGCTCCCATAAATGTTTTCACCAGTACTTCTTCTAGCAGTATTCCTGATAAGCATGGATGGACTGCAATTGATGGGTCTACAGTTGAAACTCCTACTACTTTTCCTCCGTCTAAGGGAATAATCTTAGGAGAAAAGTCCAATGCAGCCAAAGCCATTCCCTTAGTCCAAAAAGATGATAATGCCTTAGGGATTGATGGTAGAATCCAAAAGGCCAGTGAGCAGTTAAATTGGACAAATACTGCATTAAAAGGCCTATAGATGAATATGGTAAAAGCAGAAGAAGTAAAGAAACAAGTGGATGTTGTACAATCTTCATTTAATAATACAAATTCTTGTTTGAATAGTATACAGTTTGATTCCAGTATGACTCGCTCTTACACTAGAGAGTCATTAAATAAAATTGAAGAAATAGGAGAAAAATTAGTTGAGCATATTGATACAACTAAGACACTCCTTTCTAGCTTAAATGAAAAATTTGAAAGAATGCAGGTTACAAAAATAGAAAAGCCAGTTCCAAACTCTTTCTTGATAAAGAGAAATATAAAGATTGAACATTCTTCAAAGATGGTAGAGAAGTTCCATCTATTATTCCCAAAAGAAAGCTCTTCAAAAACTGAAGAATCTGAACAAATAACTATTGCCTCTTTATTTAGAGAACCAGAAGCAGAAACACAAATCCTTCCAATCTATGAGCCTCTTGAGCATAGATTTTCTAAGTATTCTGCCCCTGATATTGAAGGAAAGGGAAAAATGCCCGAGGCACATACTTTCTTTCCAGATTCCCATAGAGAATGGAATATAGACAACATGAGCATTGGCCAAATCCGCCAAATGATTGATATCATGTATACTGAATATAAACTCATGTGTCTCAGGGGAAAAACAGAGGTAGAAGCTTGCAGGACTATCATCCAATGTTTCACAGGCACTCTTCTTAGATGGTGGGAAACTGAATCCTCTCCTAAACTAGTTGAAAATATGGAAGCAGAAGTGCTTAAAGATGAAAAGGGAGATGTCATTCATAACCCAGATAGCTCAGTAACAAATAATATGATTGGTGCCTTAACATCTATGATTCTAGAGCATTGGTGTGGCTGCGAAACATAAATTGCAAATAAGCATGAGGTCATTTTAATGAACCTCAAATGTCACAAGATGTCCCAGTATGATGATTTCCACAGGGATTGGATGCAGCGGATCTATGAGGTAAAAGATTCTAAAAATCTGCTCTGGAAGCAGGTATATCTTGTTGCTCTACCCTCTAGGTTTGTCGATTATATTAGAATGCAAGACATTTTTTAGTTACCTTTTGAGTCTCACACATGGGGAGAAATTTATTCTCTTATTACAAGGACACTTGTCAGTCTTTGTACTAGCTCAAAGGTAAATAAGTCATTGGAAAAATTTTCCAGGTTACCTGACAGAAAGTCCATCTGCAGCAAATATGGACTAACCATAGATGACCCATTGGTCAAAAAGAGAAAGTCTAAGAAAAGAGCCAAAAGAGAATTTAAGGAGACTTTCTACAAAAATAAAAGGGATTACACAAGAAACAAGAGAAAGTATCCCACAAGGGATAAAAGCCATAAGAGAAAAGGCTACTATAGGTACATCCCCAAAACTCATTATTACAATCCTTCTGATATCCATCTGCACACATCCAAGCAAGAGAAATGGAACAAACTCACTTGCTGGTTATGTGGCCAGACAGGGCATACAGCCTCAAGATGCCCCCAAGGAGAAGAATCAAAACTCAACAGAGGGAAAAAGTCAGCTGTTTATGCCCAAAAAGATAAGCAGGTAAAAAAAGAACATTCAAGCCCATTCTTCTGTTTAAGATGTAGATCAAAGAATCATGTTACAGAAAAATGCCCAAATCTTCATATTGCAGCTCAGCAGCATCAACTAGAAGATTCATCTCTTGACTCTTTTAGTAGTACAGAAGAAGAATTTCAAGTTAACATGGGCCAGTATACTGACTCTGAATCATCAGAATGTTCTTGTTCTAATTCAGATGAATGTGCATGCCACGTATTTTGTGAAGATGATTCTGAAGTTTTGTACAGCTCCAGTGAAGATGAAGAAAGACCAAAAGCTCCCAAAGAAAAAGTCCTAATGGCATCTGCTGAAGAAGAAGCAGAAATGAAAATTTTAGTTCATATCAGGACAATGGAGGAAGGAGAAATGAAGGATCGCCTGATAGAAGCATTCACAGATCAGCTCAAATCAAAAGCTTCGAAAGATTCAGGTAAGAAACCTTTGTTTGTTGATGCATCATATGAAAGAAACACTAAATCCTTCCAAATGCATCACCAGAAACCAGGGAAAGTAAGAACCCTGACTTTGGGAGAAGTGAGTAGTGAGATTCACCAGCTTAAAACAGAGATCTCCGCCATCAGAGCACAGATTGTAGAGATAAAGAAAGGAAAGGAGATTAAAGAATAAGAAGAACCCTGGAATACAGAAGCACAGAATAGAGAAATTGAAATTGCAAAAGGAAGACCAGACCCACATTTTGGCTTTCACGATATGAGACTGTTTACCATCACTTACCAACAACACCATGTCAAGGTAAAAATCTGTATCCAAGGTCAAGTATTTTTCATGACTGCATTGTTAAATTCTGGTGCAGATATTAACATTCTCAATATCAGAAATATTCCAGCAAAATATTGGGTCTCTGCAGAAAGAGAAGTTGTAGGCCTAGGAAACAAGAAGCTTAAGTATGAAATTCCTAAAGCTTCATTATGTTTTGATACTCATTGTGTATATATGAAGTTTGCAATAGCAGACATTCCTGTTGATTGTATACTAGGAAATGTCTTTTTAGCTGCAGTAGAACCTCATGGTTCAGCAAGATTAAAAGGGAGTAGAGCTGGTTATTTCATTTCTGTACCCACATCTAAAGGTACAAGAAAAAGGATTGAGCTCCCTTATATTTCAACTCCAAGAGTATCCACAATGGTTCAGGCTATGCAGAAATTGGATAAAGCAGAATCCCTGTTATCAGATCTCAAAGATCTAAAAGGCAAGCTACGAGTCGAAGAACAGCTGAAACTACCACAGATCAAAAGAAGGATTCTAGAATTAAAAGAAAAATTGGCAGAAAAATGTTGCTCAGAAGAACCTAATGCTTTCTAGCATAGAAAGCAACATACTATCAAATTACCATATAAGGAAGGGTACAAAGGAAAGCCCTGTAAAAGCAGAGCAATTCCCATGAGCCAAGAATACAGAGAATTATGTCAGCAAGAAATACAGCAGTTGCTTAACAGAGGATTGATCAGAGAATCTACTAGTCCCTGGAACTGCTATGGATTTTATGTAAATAAGAGGGCCGAACAAATTAGAGCTATCCCCAGACTTGTGATAAATTACAAGCCTCTAAATTTAGTCTTGGCTGATGATACTTATCCTATCCCTCATAAAGGAGATCTAATCAAAAGAATTGCAGGAGCAAAAATATTTTCAAAATTTGATTTAAAGGCAGGTTTTTGGCAGGTTGCTGTTGATGAAGAAGATAAATTCAAAACTGCTTTTAGTATCCCTGCAGGGCATTACGAATGGAATGTCATGCCCTTTGGCCTCAAAAATGCTCCTTCAAAATTTCAGAAGGTTATGGATGATATTTTCAAACAATATTTTGACTGGTTACTTGTATATATTGATGATGTTTTAATCTTTTCTAAAAATCTTGACGACCACTTCAGACATGTAAATATTTTCATGAAGTTGGTCCAGAAAAATGGTCTTGTGCTCAGTAAAAAGAAGATGGAATTATTCCAAACTTCTATAAAGTTTTTAGGCCACCAGATTTCAAATGGACAAATCTCTTTACAACAACATGCCATTGAATTTGCAGATAAATTCCCAGATGTCTTAAAGGATAAGACACAGTTGCAGAGGTTCCTTGGTTGCTTAAATTATGTGAGTAGCTTTTATCAAGACTGTGCCATTGATAGAAAAGTACTCAATAAAAGGACTGGCAAAAATCCTCCTCCATGGTCAGAAGTCCACACCAGAGTAGTACAACAAATCAAAGCAAAGGTAAAATCTTTGCCTATATTATATATAGCAGATGATGAGGCTTATAAGATCGTTGAATCTGATGCCAGTGATATAGGATGGGGTGGCATTCTGAAGCAAAAAATGGGTGAAGAAGAACAAGTGGTGCAATTTGCCTCTGGGATTTGGAACCCAACAAAACAAAAATACTCTGTTATTGAAAGAGAGGTAAAAGGCACATGGAATTGCATCAGCAAATTTGCAGTATATCTCATAAATAAACCATTTCTCCTTCGGATAGATGCGTCAGCAATGAAGAAAGTTTTGTCCAAAAATATTAAGAAACCAGAAGAAGCAAAATTTGCCAGATGGCAAGCATTATTTGCAAATTTTGATTTTTCTGTTGAACACATCAAAGGCAAAGAAAATTGTCTCCCCGATTTTCTCAGCAGAGAATATCTTGAAAATAGTGCACAAGTCATGATGATTGTTACTGAATGGGATCAGAATCAGAAATGTGAAGTTTTGAGGACTATTCCGGATAATTAAGATTGGGACACATACAGAAACAACTGGAGACCAACATGGCAACTACGGAATACAAAAGTCCTTGATGCCAACCTACAGCCTCATATTGATCTGCAACATTATGTGCCTGAAAGAAAAGTATACCCGAAAGGTAGAAAATGGATCCATGACATGATGTATACCAAAGCAAAAGCAGATGCCATAACTACAAGAGAATCCTTAGAATCAAATTTTCATGACATTGGACGGATTGGACACCATGGAGATGGCAGCACAAGAATCTATGAAGCTTATTATTGTATCTATCGTACCAGGGACCTATGGATTAACCATCCTCAAGTTCGACCATGTGCAAGATGGCCCAGAAATGACCCCAAAATAATATTCCCTGACACGGTCTATGATTTTTCAGATTACAAAAAATTATGGTGGGATTTCATGAATGTTGATGATACGACAGATACTCATTACACCAAGCTGAAGTCAGCACAATGGCAGCCTCTCAGAATAATCTTCAATGCGAATGGTTTCAGAACTGGTGGACAGATTACGGAGTCAACAGAACAGCCATGGACCCAGTATACCATGAAGGATACCAAAGAAGGCACTGTAAAAAATGCTTTGATTATAACATTGGAGATTGCTTTCATCGCATCTATAGCACAGTTAGAGAAATGACAGTCAATGAATGGGACCCTTTTCACATGATAAATTATTCTCTCCAAGAATATATGATAGATCATTTAGAGTGGTATGTCTTAACTAAAGTTCAGCACCAAGTCATATTGGGTAAACCTATGATAGTGCGGAGGATATATACTAAGGCATCTGCTTGAGGATTTGTATACAAATCCCAATTCAGCATTTCTTTCATCCATTTTTCACTGATTTGTGACTTTGGGGTTCCATCCATAAGTGCAAAGAACTTATGCATCTCCATGACTGCAGGTTTCTTACAGTCAGAAGGGATCTGTTTGAATCTGCACTCTGGAATCAGTTCTGACTGTTCAAGTTTTCCCAATCCATACCTAGGCTTTGCCGGCCTCATTAAACAAATCATTTGGGTAAGCCTGGGATCCTCTTCTTCTATTGAATGGATCATTAGAACATGATCAGTATCAGGCTCAGGCTCATGTGGAAAAGGTATATCAGAACATTTGGGATTTGGGCATGAACTGATAGAGGTGGATGGCGGAGCAATACCAGTGCGTGGATTATGATGCAGATGAACATCTTGTTCGGCCAAACTGAGAAGATTTATAACATTTGTACAATCAGGACACTTTACTTCTAAGGAAGAAAAATTTACAAGCTGAGCTAATTCAAAAAGCTGCGGGTGATGACAAGAAGAAAATGATGATGATGAACACGCGGTATCAACAATGGAAGGATCTCTGTAGTATTTGGATAGTTTACAGGCAGCATCTATTCCTTTTCGATCAATGGTTGATCTTCGAGGAAAAGATATGACTGCAGTAGAGGCATTTTCTGTGATGTTGGCAGATGTGATATTTGTGGTGATTTGAGGCCTGGAATGATTTACGACCCAATGTTGAGGAAACTCCAGATTTTCCCATTTTATCAACTGTTGTTCAACTTTTTGATTCTTTGGGTCAGTTTTGACTACCACACTTGACTTGGAATCCCTACTGGGAGTATGACGGATTGCTGGCCAAAGAGTGTTGGTATGTCTGAGACAGGCTTTGGTATGAATGGCTATGTTGTTCCTTTTCTTTTTCATATCAAATCCAGTAGTGTGGATTTGCAGTTGTAGGATATCTTTGATGGTCTCATCAAATGTATAAACAGAAAAGTTTGGGTAACAATCAAAGTATACGGGGCCATCAGACAAAGGGGCTATGATCCCACCAATAATAGAATCTGTGTATCTATTGTGCATTAGATCTCTGACAGTAGCAAGCACAAATGTTTTTAACCCTTTGTGAACTAGAGGGTTAATGCCAACTCTTATGCAACCAAGATGTAGATAATTTGTTTTTAACCTTTTTGCTTCGGCCTATAAAGCTTGAGGATTTAGCAGAGGAATAGTCTGGATACTATCAGAGTTCTCCTGAACTTGGCTAATAGACTCTTTAATAGTAATTCTAGTGGCAACAATTAAATGAAAAGGGGCTAAGTCACTATAGACTTCAGAGGGTGAAATATCTGGTAGAGCCCATCTCGCAGAAGGATGAGATTCTTGGTAATTAACTTCAGCAGAATTTAAAGTTTTGTTTGAGTTATTTTCAAACATTTCCCTAAGAGGATTTTCTTCTGAAGGTGAATCTTCTTCAAGCTCTCGGAATGAGATAGATTTTCTGAATGAATCCATTCTTAAAGACTAAGATAGATCTGAGTACCAACCTTTAGAACCAGACGTTACTGGCTCTGATACCAATTTTCAGCAGGGGCTCCTGTCACGAGCTTGCTCTTTCTCTGTGTCTCTCGGTCTTTCTCTGATAGCCAACTCCTGGTGAACCAGTGGTGAACCTACTAAGATCTTTCACGTTTTGGCGACTTTCACAACGGCATCCACGCCTTAAACAGTCCTGACGTTCGTTCGATCCTTTGGCGAACTTCCTGCGAACTTCGGACGAAAGCACAGAGAATACTTCTACCACAGCGGACTCATGATTTTTGCACAATAGTACTCAATGATAAAATAGCATACTCATCTTATTTTAGAATGGAGAAAATCTTACAAAATGCTCTCAGAGCTTTTACAGAGATTGATTCTATACAGAAACAAACTAATCTTGATTTTACCGGACTCTTCACAGCTTAATCATAAGCAAGTTACTACCGGATGCTTCTGGCAAGATATAGGCTCTGTATTTGAACCAGACTTAACACCCAAAAACTTGACTCTTCTAATGGTTCGGCCACTTTAGGTTCTTACCAGTGCCAAGCACACTGATACGCAGGCTTCTCGAACCAACTAAGGACTGTGAGTGATTACTCGTGTTGCAAGCAGATCGAACTGAATGTTTGCAGATGCAGAGCAGGAGAACACTCGACTCAAACACACACACACACTAGACTCCCTAAAATCCGATGCCCAACAAATGAGCCTTACCCTCCTTATATAGCAAAAGAAAGGGGGGACAAACATTATTGTTGGTCGGACAGACAAGACTTCAAGAATCATTGCTTTTCCAGTATTTATCAAAGCGACGTCCGCACAAATATTCAGACCAAACCGAATAATTGCTTTTGGGTAACGCATGTGATATAGTCTGTAAAGATTCTTGTACTTAAAGTAAGACAGACTCATGACTATTTACACAGCGGATACTTTTTGAAAGAAAAGCCCACGAGAAAAGACTTAGAGGAGAATATTTACACTGTGGAGACTTTTGAACAGTAAAGCCCACGGGAACACTGATCACAATTAAGCCCTTGTGATTGGTACATATTCAGAATACAGTCAGGTCAGGGAATCTATCCCTTTTGTAAATTAGATCATCACATGCCTTAGTATATTTCCTCCGCACTATCATAGGTTTACCCAATATGACTTGGTGCTGAACTTTAGTTAAGACATACCACTCTAAATGATCTATCATATATTCTTGGAGAGAATAATTTATCATGTGAAAAGGGTCCCATTCCTTGACTGTCATTTCTCTAACTGTGCTATAGATGCGATGAAAGCAATCTCCAATGTTATAATCAAAGCATTTTTGACAGTGCCTTCTTTGGTATCCTTCATGGTATACTGGGTCCATGGCTGTTCTGTTGACTCCGTAATCTGTCTACCAGTTCTGAAACCATTCGCATTGAAGATTATTCTGAGAGGCTGCCATTGTGCTGAACTTCAGCTTGGTGTAATGAGTATCTGCCTTATCATCAACATTCATGAAATCCCACCATAATTTTTTGTAATCCGAAAAATCATAGACCATGTCAGGGAATATTATTTTCAACAGAGAATTATGTTCAACGATTCAATATCTACAATTGCATGATGAAACTAAGGCACGGAAAATGGAAAATGAGTACCAACGACTTCCTGAAAAGCACAAATAAAGGAAAATTTTAAAAATAAATTTGGGAGACTGATGTGTCCGAACCAAATTTCAGGTTTTGGCAGAATCAGAGGGGATTGCCGTATTTTCGAATTCTTTTGCCTGATTTAGCCAAATTTGCTAACTATGCTTTAAATTTAATATGAAATTTTTTTTGGCAATATATCTCTTATATGTATTTAAATATATCATTTTTAAAATATTTTAAATTATTGAAATTTACAATTTAAAATATTGAAAATGATACTAAATGTTTTAAAATTGTTTCAATCATAAATATTGAATATAAAATTATATTTTTGACAAATTAGATATGTTTTACATTTAGAATAGCTAGTAAGATAATAAGTTTGGTTTTAAGAATTTTTATATCTATTTATCCACGTACACCATAAATTATATGATACTTAATATACAATGAATTTCCAAAAACTTCCATATTACAATGAACCATCAAAACTTTACACTACCAAATATTTTAGGTTCATAATAAAATAATATATTGAATATTTACAAAAAAATCTTTAAAAATAGACAATTTGTATTATTAATTACTAACTACTTATTTATCAAACCAACAACACCTATAATTTATAACATAAAGAAATAACATTTATTAATTTATTAAAATGTTGATATACAATACAAAATATTATTAAAAACAGTGTATTTAAGTATTTAAACAAAATTAAACATACAAATAAAAAAAGGTCTGAAAAAATAAAATTTATCGTATTGATCTAGTGATAATTTAATTATCTTAATTTTTCTACTAAATTTAAATTTAATAAATCTACGCATTATAAATTTATAAATTATACGATTTTTATTTCACTTTCCAAATTATAAATTTATAAATTCTATATCTTTTACTTTATTTTACTTTACAATGACATAATTATCGTAGATTTCTACATATTTTATTTGCTTAAATTTCTGAGGCATAAAACTATATCCATCCACCATTATCATTTATTAACGTATGCCATTCACGGTAAATGAATGCTCGAATATGTGATTATGATTAAAAAATTGTGAAGAGTCTAATACCGTGAACTCTAATATCAAGTGCATCGTTCCTAAGCAAACTCGAATTTTCCTTTTAATTAGTAAATCGAATCGATTTTTTTTTTAGCAATACGGCCAAATTTGGTAACGATGGTTAAAACCAAAGCCCCCTCGGTGAGATATAACAATGGCATGCATTGAAAGTCGATAATCAAAACGAAATTATTTCTCCCATAGCAATTTAAATTTTAAGGATTTAAGTTTATAAATTTAGAAATCTTGGCTAATTTTATTAGTTTTTAATATGGAAATTGTAAAAAATTTAGTAAATTTTTATATAAATATGTGATTTTAATGATTTTATATTAGTTTGTATATATTTGGGCGATTTTTTATACTTGGTGTACTATAAAATTGAACAATAGTTTTTGAAAAATGAAAATATATTATAACTCCTATAAATTATTAAACCCATAAAATATTTTATTAAAATTTTCTATACTCTAAAATTTTCATTAAATTCTTTATATGTCATTCTAATTGCAATTTATATATAGAATACTCAATGCCAATTATTTATTTTCAATTTAAACTAAGCCTTTAATGCAAAAGTCCCTCTGCATTCCTTATTCAATTCTTTATGTTAGAGTTTTAACTATTCATATATAATATTTGTAATAGCAAATTTATACTAATTTTTATTAAATTACTAATATATGTTTAATTTAATGTGCCATTTTTTTTCATTTTATACTCATGGCTATATGTGATTTATTATAATCATTATTTATGTATAATTTTTATTATATAATTCAATTAAAATGATATGTTTTGCTTCTTTATCATTTAAATTATTATTTATTATATTTATGTAGAATTATTTAGTTTAATATATTTATGTATAATTATGAGATATTGAATTATTATTAGTTTTTAGGGTTAGTTTAATTGGTTGAGTTTTAGTGGTTAAAGTATGATTACAATCAAGACGGCACATGTTAAATTCTCTTGACATTGTGAGTGTCAAGTTTCATGGTTGAGCCGACACTCAATGATCCATGATTGAGTGGACATCCAATGATCTCTTCTAACCACCTGGTACAAATATTTCATGGATATAAAGGTAGAACAACATGAGAAAAAACACACATATTAAATTATTGTTATTAATTATTAAATGATATATCAATAAATTATAATTTCTTTCTTATATATGTTTATAAAATAACATTTTTATATGAAATATAAGATAAATAAATTATGTTTTAGTTTTTTGAAAAAAAAAGTAGAATAAGCTAATCTAATATATATCATTATAAATTCAACATTAAATAAAATAATAATTATTTCTCCTAAACAACGATTTTTTTAAATATAATAAATATAAATTCGTAATTAAATAAATTATATAATCTAAGCTTTATATTATATTAATTATTTCCCCTTGATAACAAATATGTTTAATTGTAATTAATATATTAAATAATATAATTTATTTTCTTTAATAAAAATTAATTTCCAATTCTTATTGTTAGAAATTATAATTATTCTCATATGGTACCAAGAGCCCAATGCAACGTCAGCCTTGGTCTGACCTTCACAGATCCATGGAGTGCTGAGCCCCTCGTATTTTATTATTGCTTGGACTCAAATTCATGTAGGGTTCTCTTAGGTATGCAGACTTTAATTGGTATTAGTTCACAGGTCCAGTTTGAATTGCACATTTTGGGGAATTATAAAAATTGATTTAATAGTTGGAATGTTTGCTCAGAGGATATACATTGCGATTTGATAAACAATATTGAATTTGTCCTCATTTTTTAAAGATATACATTGCGATTTGATAAACAATATTGAATTTGTCCTCATTTTTGAAAAAAATATATTGCGATTTGATATACATTTTTCCAACAGGAATTCGATCATATCAACAAACAACAGAAACAAACCGAGAATTCAATATTTTTAAGAATATAACAGTATGTTTCCAGATATTTTCAAAATTAAAATTAGATCTTTATTAATTAATATAACAAAATTTAAAACACTTTCCAATAAATATTAAATATTTTAACTTAAATTTAATAGTTATTTTAGATGTCAATTCTTTTTCAAGATTAATAAATGGTTTATGGATTTGTCTATTTTTTAAAAGGCCAGGTAGTTTAACGAAGAATATCTTTCTGTTTTTTTCTTAAAAAATTTAATTATAATAACTGGCAGATCAGTGGTATTTATTAATGCTTTTGTCTAAAATTGTAGATATTTATTTTTATATAAAATTAGAAATACTTTAAAAAATGATTGGTTTATTGAAATACTTAAAAGTTTGTTAAATTTTAATGCGTCTCTGAATTGAACATGTAGATGATGAATTTTCTTAAGTGGGAAGATATGGTAGATGTGTTTTATTAGAATAATTTCTCTTCAAGAAAATATATGTACGTCTATTTTTTTATAGATATAATTGGTTTGTAAATAAATTAATATAGATTATTTTAAATGTGGAATTAATACGAATCTAGAGATACAATTTTTTTATGTGTAATTTTTTATGAACCTGATGTTATTGAAATGTTTTGTATAGTTTTTTATTTATTTATTTTCCTTGTAAATTTTTTAAAATTATTTTCGCTTATATCACCAAAATTTCAACTTGACGAGAAACAGACAAGGTTACACATCATATTGGACTGGAGAATGAGTCTCTCAATAAGCCTATAACATTCCTCAACCATTTGACATGTATACATGCTTTGACTATTTAATTTGATTTTTATAGCTATATTAGTAGTAATAGACAAATGAGAAGTCAAATTATGATTTTTTTTTTATATTTTTTGTAATTGTGTTCAGATAACATTTTTAATCCAATGTGCCTCATTTAAAAATCAATCTAGTTATTATTATGTATAAACACAATATAAAGTTAAAATATAAATTTACGAACACTAAAAAAGATTATGATAAGTAAATGAATAAAAAATTTATATTTACTCCACAGGTATGGTTGGTTGATCCCAAAGGCTCATTGAGCCTAGAGAAAAAATATCATAAACAAAAAAAACATTTTCTTGTATTTACTCCAGAAGTATGGTTGAAGTATGGTTGAGTGGAGATGCCATTCTAACAGCTAATAATGATTGGTAAAGTGTCCGCATCAAAAAAAAAAACTATACAAAACATTTAAATAATGTAGACTCATAAAAAAAATTGTACATGAATAAATTGGATGCCTCTATGTACTGTGGGATAAACAAAAATATAAAAAAACTAGAGATATGGTAAATAAATAAAAATATTTTTATATTTACTCCATAAACCTCTTTATATGTACGAAAACTCAAAAATAAGGTTTTATTGAGGTGAATTATATGAGATAAATAATTATTAATACCATGGGCCAAATACCTTATTTGTAAAATAGGTATGGAAAATAAATAAAAATATATCGATTAGAAATCAACATCAAATTATATACTGAGCTTTTGGGCCAAATACCAGAGTAACTAAAAGGGATATAATAAACAAATAAAAATATAAATAAACCAGAAGTATGGTAAATAAATAAAAAGCTATTTTATATTTACTCCATAAACCTCTTT
>APFE030044958.1:139053-164948 GCA_000404065.3 Pinus taeda | reverse complement strand
TAGATAAAACTAACCGTTACAATGGTTTAGAGAATGATATTTCTAGCCTAAGGAATGATGGGAATGTCCTTTTAATAGGTGACTTTAATGCTCGAACTTAAAACAACCAAGAATTATTATAAGAAATCATCGCAACCCTAATCCTCTTTGGTTAGACGAAAACCCTACTCTTGCTATTAGGTACAAAAGGAGCTCTAAAGACCTCAGGGAAAAGTTGTTTGGGTTGGAGCTAGTCAAGATCTGTAGTGCTCAGGATCTCATAATTTGCAACGGTCTAAAAAAGTGGCCCAATTCCAATAAGATGACTTGCATCCATGGACTTGGTAGTAGCGTGGTAGACTATGTTATTTCCGATCTCCCATTATACAATGAAATAATAAATTTTGACATCTTAAACGACCACGAACATGACTCTGATCATAGGCCTTTACTTATAACTCTCAATTTTTTGATGCATAGAGTTCCCACATAAAATAATACTTACAACCAAAAGAACTTAATATTTGATAGAAATAAAAATGATCTCTTTCTAAATGAATTAAAAACTAATTTTCTTCCTTTATCTAGTATATACAACATATAAGACCTATATCATAATTTTACTACAACCCTCTCATATTCCATTAACAAGTTCTCAATTGAAGTTTCAAATAATAAAAGAAATAGAAAAACCAATCCATGGTATGACAAAGATTTTAAAAGTGCGAGTATAGCAATTAAGGAAGTTGTTGATGAATCTCTTAAAATGGACAAGATAAAAATATACAAAGCCCTAACTAAAAGGAAAAAGAGGTAGCACATATGTCAAAGGTAGGAGAATCTCTTACACCTCTCTAAGGTAGCTCCTAAGAAATTTTGGAGGTAAATTGTGACTAGGAAGACTAAAGATAATAATAAAATTGCTCTCACGATTGGAATTCCTATCTTAAAAAGCTTTATGAATCTCCAAATGTCATGGATAATTTGGAAACCCTTCTCACAACAAAATAAGTTTTCTCTTTAGAATACATTAAGTTTGGCGTTAATTGCCTCGCTAATGGGAAAGCTAAGGAAATTTAAGGTTACAAGGCAGAAATCGTAAAATTTGAGGTCCTATCCTCACCCCCCACATCCACAAGCTTTTCAATCAAGCAGTCAAGCAAGGGTTCCCTAAAACTTGGACTGAGAGCCTCATTATCCCTATTTTTAAAAGTGGGGATACAAATAACCCCTCTAATTATCAAACAATTTTGATCAGCCCTCTCTTAGCCAATTATCGGACAATTATGATCACTCAACAATAGACCACCTTGTTACGCGTATGATCATTACGGAGGAATGTCATAATGATAAATCCAATTTATTTTGATGCTTTGTGGACTTTAGAAAGGCTTTCGATATGGTTCCTAGATACAACCTTTGGAATAGATTAGAAGAGCTAAAGGTTTCCTCTCGAGTTGAGAACTGCCGTTATAAGGTTATACGAGAATGTAATTGCCAAGCTAAAGAGCAATGAGGGGTGGTTAAAAGATATTAAGTGTAACATCAGAGTTAAAGAAGGTTGCCCCCTCTCCCCTACCCTATTTGGCATTTACATTGATAAGCTCGAAGGCTATTTAGAGGAAGCAGGATGTCATGTCACGATCTTAGCTAGGATAGTCATCATCTTTCTTCTCTGTGTTGACGATATTTTTCTTTTTTCAAGGTGCCAATCTGATCTTGATAAGAAACTCAGGCTTCTTAAGGATTTCTGCTCTACCATGGGTATGATTGTTAACACTGACAAAACAAAAGTTATGATTATCAAATCCAAGAAGGACACTTACACTAATTTTATGTATGACAATAATAGCTTGGAGGAAGTGTATTCTTACAAGTACCTAGGAATTGATATTCATCACAAGCTCAACTGGAACCATAGCATTGAGAAAAGGATTAATGTAGGGTGGAAAGCTTATTTTGGTCTTAAAAATAATTGTAAAACAACAAACCTCGTAATGTGGGATAAAAAGATGTTCCTCTTTGAAACTTTAGTCACTCCTGTTATCTTATATGGCTGTGAGGTTTGGGGTTGCAACATCTCCAGAGAATCATAGAGAAAGATTGAGCAAATCCCGAAGCGTTTTATAACTTATAGCCTGAAAATTAAAAGTAATACACCCTATCCTATTCTCCTTATAGAAGCAGGTCTTTCCCCTATTAAGAGCCTAGCTATGATTAGGTTTGTGTTGTACAAGCACAAAATCAATAACATAGACAATGATAGACTTCCTAAGCTAGCTTTAAATTCCAGCCAAAAACACCTAAGGCTCAATCGGGGGTGGCATAAAGACACAAGGGCCTGGTTAAACTATTGGGAGATCAATGAGAATGATGCATTTCAAAACATTAATAACATTAAAGATATTGTTACTTCTAAGTTCAAAGAAAAAATGTGGTGTGAGAAAGATTTAGCAGCTAAACGAAAATTAAGTTATTATAAGAAGGTCATCAACCCCACCCTAGAAGATCAAAAGTATCTCTCTATTTTAACTAGCTCAAAGAAGAAAATTAATATAACAAATATTAGAACTAATTCTCATGAGCTCCATAGTGAAACAGGTCATTGAGCACTTCCTAAAACACCATGGATGGAAAGGATCTACCATATATGTGAGAATAGGAACATCGACGATGAAAACCACTTCCTCTTAGAGTGCCACGCGTATAACCACATTAGATCCCAGTTTCACAATCTTTGTTACAATACTGACCTTCCTAGCCTTTTACAATGTCAAAATTATAGTGAGCTTGGGAGACTTCTCTCCAAGCTTTTTGAGCATAAGAATAAAATCTTAAATCAAAAAAAACAATTTGTTTCTTTAGGTCCGATAAACCAATGTTTGGTCTCAGTGAACGTTAACCATCATCATCATCATCATCAATAAAATATTAAAATAATTTTTATAAAATATAATAAAATATTTTTAACAAGATAAATAAATGAAAAATTAATATTTATTTTCAAAATAGTTTATACAATAATTTCTTTTTTATTTATAATTATTATTAATTTATGCCGTAAGGTGTTTTTCTCTTAAACCAACTCCCCTCAGTGTACACTTGTCATCATTCTTTGTCGTTTGATCCATCATTAGACGATTGCATTGTCCTACTCCGTTGATTTAATTGCACCGACAGAGACGATTTTTTATCACCCTTTGCGCAGATGTCATTGTCTTATACAATTCATGTTATGTGTTTCGTTGGCGAGGGTTTTCCCACATCCTTATGGAAACTACCCTACACCCATCCGCCTATGTTTCTTGACACTAGCCAGCTTGCACGTGCTCAGCGAGAGAAGGGGGACTGCCATGGCTTGCCTTGCCATTCTCAAATGAAAATACAAGGAAAAAATTAATCAAGCTTTTTAGGTCAATTACATTCTATGCCTTGTTGTTCTGGGGAAAAGGGGCAGATTTATAACCCTGTCATCCTGGTAGTCAAGTTTTATTTTTATTGTCACAACTGTCAACGTGGGAGGTGTTTAATGATTTGTGTTACAGGTGAGGCTTTTTTCCTTCAGGTTTGAGTGCCCAATTATTTTTTTAACTTGACTTGTGGTTTACCTTTGTTACCAATCTAGCGTGCTCACTTCCCAACCAATCTCTAGTCAAGTAGACGGGGTAGTAAAGAGGAAATTAAGGCTCTTTTCTCACTTTATCCCTTTCAACTAGGGTTCAAGAGTTTGTGCTCCAAAGCTGACTCACCCTTCAAAACAGGTAACAAA
Source organism: Pinus taeda (assembly GCA_000404065.3). Classification (NCBI taxonomy): domain Eukaryota; kingdom Viridiplantae; phylum Streptophyta; class Pinopsida; order Pinales; family Pinaceae; genus Pinus; species Pinus taeda. Next base: position 161,200 of record APFE030044958.1, on the reverse strand, counting down.
TCATTTGATAGTTGTATGCATTTCCGAAATAGGTAACAAATTATTCAACAGTTGTATGCATTGATGTTGTGCGTGGCCACAAATATGATGATGGGGCTACAGTCTTCCCTCACAATATAGGGCTTGGAGCGTAACTAGGCAAATCCAGTATTAACTTTTCTCATTTCTCTTGATAGAAATGCTTTAAATTGTTGAAGTTGGTTCAATGATTAACTAGATGGCATAAAAACCCTTCATCTCTGGGCAATAATAGATAGTATGCCCTCATTAGGTTGAGAATTTCTGTGCTTAATAAACCCTTGTTAGGGTATCCAGATGCAAAATATGTCAAAGGAAAATGGATTTCACATGCCATTGTGGTTGTGGTTGAGATACCATGTTAGGCCTAATCCCTGAGCTTCCCTAGTTCAAAGTCAAAATCATTTAGGAAGCTTCATTTACAGCTTGTACTAATCTTTTATTGATACAAGGATCTTGATTTGTGTAGAAGAATAGGAGCTGCTACACCTATGGAAGTTCGAGCTACTAGCATCCAATATGCATTTGCCCCATGTATTGGTGTAAGAGTCTTGTGTTGAGTGTTCTTGATGAACATTTATTCAAATTGAGAGTAAAGTTTGGATTGTTTAGAGTGCTTTGTTTGGTGTGGATAGGTTTGCAGAGATCCTCGATGGGGGTGTTGCTATGAAAGCTACAACGAGGATCCAAAAATTTTCAAGGCGATGATAGAAATAATCTTTGGCTTACAGGGGCAACCTCTTGCTAATTCCATGAAAGGGGTTACCTTCCTAGTTGGACAGTCAGTTGAAAACCTTGTGTTTTATTCATTTGTCCTTTCCCATAGAATATGAATTTCTTTGATCAACCAATTATGCCACAATTTGGTATTTACACAGTTAGTGATCTATTCATGTCTATCAGGTCAAATGTTGCAGCTTGTGCTAAAAATTTTGTGGGTTATGGCAGAACAACCAAGGATATCAATGAGAATAATATTGTAATCAGTTATAAAGGATTGGTGCACATCCACATGGAGGCCTATTTTGATGTTATTGCCAAAGGAGTATCCACCATTATGGTTTCCTATTCTAGTTGTAATGGACAGAAGATGCACGCTAACAATTTTCTTGTTTCTTATGGTCTTAAGAAGCATCTTGGCTTCAAGGTATTATTGTTGTGCCTTCTTATCATTGGTCTTGGTTTTTTATTTTTACCTTTTCAAGAATTTATATCATGTAGAACATGCAACCGGTTAGTTCAAAATGATGCCTTCTTGTATTGGTCACAGGGCTTTGTTATTTCAAATTGGTAAATTATTGACAACATAACTAATCCACTTGGTGCTAATTATTCTTTGTGATTTTTTCATGGTGTGAGTGCAGGGATTGACATGGTACTATATTTCTCTCTCACACTAGACAATATTCCAATTTTCAGGAGCCTTGATTAAATAGCGTTCATGACCACCTGACCTTTTCTAATGGAAATTTGTTTGATAGGTGATGGTTCCCTACAATTTCAAAGACTTTATTAGTGATCTGTCTTCACAAGTAAAGAGTAGTTTGATCCCCATGACTAGAATAAATTATGCAGTTAGAAGAATGTTGAGAGTAAAATTCACATGGGGTTATTTGAGCATCCTCTAGGCAATCTGAGCCTAGCCAACCAACTTGGTAGCAAGGTGAACTCTTAAGTGTATGATGTTTTTTTGTTCATTGAAAGATTGTTTTGGTGAATGACTAATACCTAAGAGTGTTTTACTCTAGGTGTTGTCCTCTATGCAAAAGTAAAAACATATATCCATAATTGTGTTTCTATTTGTTATTTTAATATTTTACAGCCTGACATTCTCTTTATAGTATATACCACCACATGTTGGAAGAGGATATGCAATTTCACCCATGTGTTGTAATGGTGGTGATGTAGTAGTTCTCTTTAACTTGACCACTAAGGAAATGACCTTGTACTTTGTACTTGTTGATGAAAAAAATTGTTAAGGTTACTTCTAATGTTGTTTACCATAATGAATATGGCCTTATTTCCTTTTCATGTGTCTTTTGTTCTATAATTTCTATATTTTCCCTTGAAAGGTTTTTTAAGATCTTTATCATTATTTTTAAATTGATCATTCATCTAATTAATTAATAACAACTGATGAAATTTAGTGAGACTTGGTAAATAGATTCTTCTCCCATAGGAAACTAGAATAGTCTGAATTTAAAGGCTAATCGAAACTGTAATATGAATCTCATTTGAGCCTATATACAGACACAGTTAGAAAACATACACAAAACATGTAGATCACTGTCGAGATCCCCTTTTAATGCTATTCCATTATCATTGAATAAAACACTGCTAGAAAATTTCATATGCAGAATTTTATGTAGCATAAATAAAACTAAAAGTCTCTAATATTGATACAGATTTGTATATTGTGGCAGATGCTCTTAGCAAGTGGATACGAGTAAACCACATAGCACCTATGAGCTTGTATGGGTCAAACTTACAAGATAGGATCTTGCATCCATGTTAGCATGATGTCAGGTATATGGAGATTGTGCACAGGTTGCAACATAATTCAGGTAGTGGTACAAGTGGTGGTATAGGTATAGGTACAGGTGGTGGTATATGTATAGGTACAAGTAGTGGTACAGGTAGAGGTAGAGGTGCAATTGAATAGGTTATAGACTATTGTCTCATGACAGATGGAGTGGTTAGATTTACGGATAAGGTATATGTGCTAGATAATGGTGAGCTCAAAAAGGTGATATTGATGGAGTTTCATGTGAAGCCATATTTAGGTCACCTAGGTTATCAAAAGACACTGACAACAGTGAAGAATTTTTTTTATTGGCTGAATTGGAAGAGAACATAGCATATTTTGTGGCTAGGTGCCTGGATCGTTAGCAAGTAAAAGCATAGTGTAAGCATCCAGGTGGACTGCTACAATCGATTATGTTTCTAGAGTGGAAATGGGAGTTCATTTCAATGGAATTCATCGCAGGTTTTCCAAGGACAGTGAGACAACATGATTCCATCACTATAGTGGTGGATGGGTTGACAAAGGTAGTGTACTTCATTCCAACGAAGTCTACATTCTCAGTGAGTGATGTAGCATAGATCTTCATCAAGGACATGGTCAGATTGCATGGAGTTCCGAAAAGGATTGTGTCAGACAAGGATGCAAAGTTCACTTCCACGTTTTGGAAGGATTTATTTGCAGGGTTAGGTATAGAGTTGGCCTTTATTATGACTTATCATCCATAGAAAAATGGATAGGCAGACAGGGTCAACAGGATATTGGAGGACATGTTGAGGATCTATGTGATGCATCAATGTTAGAAGTGGAAAGAGTACCTTCCACTGATAGATTTTGTTTATAATAATGGGTACCAGGATTCACTGAGGATGAATCCCTTTGAGGCATTGTATGGGTGTAGTTTTCATACTCCCATCAGTTAGAGTGATTTAGTTAACATGGTGTTGATTGGACCAGACATGTTGGTAGATGGGGAGTGAGAAATGGAAGTGATCAATAAGAATTTGAAAGTAGCACAAGATAGGAAGAAGAGTTATGTAGATCAGAATAGGTTATTCAAGGAGTTCTATATTAGGGAATTGATGTACATGCGCATCAAACTGAAGAAGTGCTCCTTGTGGATTGAAACATGTGCCAAGCTGGCATCCTGTTTTTATGGACCTTTGAGGATTATTGAGAGAATTGGACAAATATCCTATCAACTTGCGCTACCTCTGACAGTGAAAGTCCATAATTTTTTCCATGTGTCATTACTTAAGAAGTATGTTAAAGATGTTGATCATGTGATTGATTGGTCTATAATGCAGGTTGAGCCAGAAGGAGAATTCTAGTTGGAAACACAATGTATTTTGCAGAAAAACATGATCATGCTTTGGAATCGAGCAATCAAGTAGGTTAAATTGCAATGGAAGCACTTTGAGGCCAATGAAGCTACATGAGAGATGACAGATCATATGCAGGATATGTATCCTTCCTTATTCGCTAGTTAGCAGATGTTTTGGTATATGTTTTTGTTACCTGTTTTAGTGATGTTTGGTATATGTACATATGTATATGGATGTAAATACCACCATAAGTTATGTTATATGACTCCAATAAGAGGTACAGGTGTCATGTCATTATCATGCTATATTTGTTATGTTGTCATGTTGGTTTTCTTCTCAGCAGAATGATCATTGTAAACACTACAATGAGCTAAGTTATAAATCTCCATGGGAAATATGTTTTGCTTACAACAACCTTGTTGGTTATACGTATCATTCAACACTAAGGATGATGTTATGCTAAAGGGGAGGGTTTTATAACATCCTTAGTGAAAATTACATGAAATAAAAGTTATAAAGGAAAAATAATAACCACGGTTGATGGGACACTTATTCCAAAATGAATGTTGGGCAAAAGCATAGTGATGTGGATCACTTGTGGTTAATTAATGGCTAAGGAAATTGGTAAAGGAAATGGAAAAGGATTTGGAAAGGAAAAGTGGCATTTTGCCACATTTATTTATAAAAATAATGGAAATTAGGATAAAAGGGATGTGAAAGGTCACATGTTGCATGTGACGAGGAGAATGAAGGAAACTAATGGAAAATGACGAAAATACAAGCATCATTAATAAAATGGATTCTAAGGATGAGTTCATGGATTTTGTCAGTTTAGTTTTGGATCTCTTTGTCTGTTCTCTCTCTTATACTCTTGGACACTTAGAGTTTTCTTGGAGAATTCTTGGAGGACATTAGGATCAGTGGCCACAATGAGTTTTGCTTGTAGGTATAGAGTTTCATATATGTTTTCATCACTAGTGTTGGAATGCATGGAATATGCATTTGGTTTATTGGTCATGATCTGTCACTAGCATGGAGGATTGCCTAGATTGATAGTGGATTTTTCTAGCCTTTCCATTTCTTAGATAGCCATGGTTTTGTGGGTTTATTTTTTTTGTTTTCCTTGTTGGTTCTCATTATTCCTTTACCTTGGATTGAGTTAGTAGTTCCTAGAGCCATGGTTGGACAAACACTTTTGAGCCTTGTAACAACTTCGATTGAGTTACTAATCCTGGAGCCTTGGTTGGACAAATGGTATAGAGCCCTTGGTGGGTCAAGTTACTAGTCCTAGAGCCTTGGTTGGACAAATGCTATAGAGCCCGACAACTTCTATGGGTTGAGTTACTAGTCCTGGAGCCTTGGTTGGAACAAATTTTGTGGATCCTTTGAAGGCTTGGCTAGAGACCAATCTAGTGATGGTTTTGTGATGTGTGACAATGAGGTGGAATCATTGTTTGATGGGTTGAGGTGGTTTTTCCTCTGGATGCCCTAGATGGTTTTGATTTGTGTGTTTTATGAGATCCCACATTCATGATTGGAATATAGTACAGGGGTAACTAGCTGAAGAGATTTTTCGCTTAGCCATGTCTACAGTCAGGTGGTTCGTGGAAGTTCCACAACTGCTTGGCCTTTGCAACAATAATATGAGGTTATTTATCCTTGTTATTTCATGAGTATTATATTGGTTTATATGTGGATTATGTGGCTATGTTTTACATGCTATTTATGTTGATATTATGTTGGTTATGAATATGTATGGCTCTCATCAGGATTTTACTTGTATATGTATGAACAATGTATCTATCACATAATCGATGAAATTGGAACTAATGTGTTGTGGTATCAACTCTTCTTAGTGATTCTCATATGAGTATGAGACCCCTATGTTTAGATATATTTTTTACACCTATGGATTACATATTTGTGATATGTTGGACCAAATTCATGTCATGGCTAGTAGGGGTCTAGTCAAGGGCTTGTTCAAGTAATTGCATTTGTATCACCATTCCATTGTTACTTTTCTATTATAAAGGTGTCATTTATTTATGCGCAGTGACTTGGGCTCTCAACCTAAAAAAGTGGCTAAAATCCCTCGGACACAGGCACAACAATGGGGAGAAATGTCCTGGATGCTGGCATACCATGACGTGGGATCATCCAGAGCCTTTTGGACACATGCATGCCCATACCAAGGGAGCATACATGAGTGTAATGGCCTACAAACTCAGTGGGACCTAGGGGTTAGTTACCTGAGAGGTGGGATGGTTCCTAGGAGTCTTGTTGCTGATGTAGAAGGTTTATATCATGTGTTTTCATCGGTTCCAATTCCTTAAGGTGGGTTAGGAGGTCAAATCATATCATAGTAACTTCTTGTGACATGGTGACCCTAGTTGGTCAGTTACTTGGGTAGATGTGGGAGGAGGGTGTTACATTATTAACGACTAGTTGACCAATCTTAGTGTTACCAAGATTTTTAGGTATCAACCTATTTTTCTATATATATTTTTGTACTTTCAACTGGAGAAATTTTCTAGTATTCAACGACAAAAAAATTATTTAGGTGCAAATGTGCTTTCTGTAATTCACTGGACTTCAATGTTGAGGAAGCATTCAAAGGAGTTTTCATTTTTGGATTTAGTTAATCATTTTTTATCAATCTCCTTCAGCCATATTTATGATGTATCACCAGCAAGAGTATTTCCAAAGATCAAAATAATTTTGGAGCTTAGTGAGGGAATGACATTCAAAGATTGGTATTTATTATATAAAGGCTTTACTAAAAGCAGAAGGTGTGGATTTGAATTGGCTCATTATAGGATTCCAATTTTCTTCATATGAGAATTTTTGCATTGGATTTTATCAAACAAAGTTTAAGTGTGGATCAAATTCATTTTGTGTCCAAGAAGCACCTTGCTCTCTTCAAACTATAAGTAGACGTTGAACAATTTTCGATTAACAATAGACAAATAAATCAGGACGTTGAAATGATGTTGCAGAATATGGAATTTTCATAGGTGGCGTTGGGCATTATGATCCTCATGGTATTGCTTCCATTAGAAGAGTTGAAAAAGGTAAAGCTCCTTATAAACATTTGCTGAAGCCAGAGGTGGATAATTTTTCCAATAAGGGGATTTGAGAGTAAGATCCTATGATAATTTCATGGGTAAATATAGGAGCATATTATCCTTCAGATCTAGATATAATGGAAACTCCATAGAAGAGAGAGAGGGAACTAAAAAGGGTATTTTCTAGATACACAACAATCAACCTCTAAATGAGAAAACATAGAGTACAGGGTATAGAAGAGGAGAATATTAGGGGAACTAGAGGTATCAATCATAGAAGCTACATCAAGTGAGGATGTTATATCAATAAAGTATATTTCTAATATGGAGTTGCTACCATATGTTGTTTTAGATCTAGAAGCATCATCATCTAGTTAGTCACCTATCACATCTCCTATGTATGAGAACATATTTTCTTAGTTTATGAAAATCAAGAGAATAAATACAAAACTAAGGTAGGAGTATGATAATGAAATTTGGAAACATGGCACAACCTCGCAAAGTAGATTATTGGCAACCTTAGATTATGAAAAAGGACAAAATCAAATGGAAGTTTTAGAACCAAAATCTCAGATGATTAAAACTGCAGAGGATTACAAAGCTGCCAAACTCACTGTTGACCTAAAGAATAATCATGTGGTTGATATGATGAATTTCCATAGGAAAATATAGGAGATGTTGTGTATATCTTTATCAATCTTAGTAGTTAATTTCGCTAACCTGGAGAATTTTATAAGTAAGGTGGCCAATCAACTAAAGGAAAATATTTCCACTAGGACCAAGAAAATGCAAATTGAAAATATAGAGAACATTGTAAATAAATCTTGGTGTATATCCAAATGACTCTTTCCAATTACATTAGTAAAATATGGGGACACAAATATCCAAATGTTGAGGAAATATCTGAAGATGTCAACTCAGGAGCATGTTCAAACTATAGATTTGGAGGCAATGCAAAGGGAGAATGAACAATTACTTTGATCATAGAAGATGAAAAATATTTTGAAAGACTAGAAATATAGGTTGAAATATTATTGAAATAAAAATTTGACCACACATGTGTAATGACCGTCTATGAGACAACTATGATTGAGGAATATCCTTCAGAAAATTCATTGAAACAACGTCAACATTCAACCTGAATGATTAAGAAATTAACAATCTAAAGAAGATATTATAGTTCAAGAGTGGTGCATTAAGTTAAGCACATAATTAATAGGAATACAAAGATAGAATTCTTAGCACCAAACTCAACCAAAAGGTTTCTCTACAAACTCAGATTAAATGGTATAAAAAATAATTCATTAGCACTAAGCCGTTGATTGGAACTAGAAGGAATATATGGAAGAATTTTACTACATATATTTCAAAAATTTGGGAGTCTGTTGCGGTAATTGGTGAGGAAGTATAATTATTAATGGTTGATGAAAGAAAGTTGTAGATCAAATTCAATAGGATTCAAGAAACAAACCTTAACTCACAAACAAAATAATCAAATTTTGTAATTCCAAAAGTAAAAAATAGCTCATATTATTTGGGGTCAATGATAGACCCAACATGATAATGGAAACCAATATAGCTATTATCAAAAGAAATTGTATGCAATAAGTATTGGAAAAAAACAAGTCGGTTCAAAAGGAGACAAAGTCATTTAATACCAAATTTAATATTTCAAAAGGAATGGGAATTCCCTCCTATTGGAATGCAAATGGAAGGTTGATACTTCTAGATGCATATAAATAAATACTATCTAAGTTTGGGACAAATGCTAGTAAGGTTTTTGATATGAAAGTAGCCTTAAAAGATGAAGAAATTGTGGATAAACTCATGAATGGCTTCTACATTCAATGTCAATTAAGATTGTTTTTCCTAGTAAGCCAACATATCAAAAATTTACTAATCTAGATATAGCTTATGGTAAAATGATACCATACAATTATTAAATTGGATTTGATTGGGAGAAATTAGATAACTTGCTTCCATGAATCTCTGAACCACTACAACAAATTCTAAGAAATAAACACAAGTTGAAGTTCAAGATTGAGTTGAGAGATTGTATATTTTTGTTCTCATAAATATTGGTTTTTGTAATTTTTGTATAAAAGCCAGAAGCAACTTGAATGAAGGCTGGCTTTTGGGGAATAAAACACTTGTAATTTGTATTGAAGCACTTTACTTTCATAAAGCTTAATAAAAGGATTATTGTTTCAGCATATGGTAGTTTGTTTATTATGTGAGTAATGCTTTTTTTTCATAATATATTTATATGAACATTTTAAAATTATACAGAGCACCAAAAAGGTTAAGTTGAGGATAAAGTTCGCTTAATTCCCTTGCAAATGTTATGTTTGACACCAAGATTAAAATATAAATAGTTTATTTGTATTTTCCCTCTAAACTCATTGATTGTATCCCAAACTTCATATAAATGAGACATATTTTTTTGTTGAGCTACAGAAATGCTATTTTGTACACTTTCTTGCTATATCATATAGCTAATATATCCAAGTTGAGTGTAAATGTTATCTGATATATTTATGCAATTTGTATCATCGTCTTTAGCTGTTTGTGTCTTTCATGGTTGAATGTTATCCCTTTTGGTTAAGCTTTTGGAGTTATTGTGTTTTACATTTTAAAGCAATGATTGTGACCATTATCAACCATCTTTTAAAAACCCCCACTTCTTGATGTCTTGACACAATTTCCTAGCCAGAAATGTCTACAAGAGACAACAACTACTAATAGAAATGATGGTTCGAAACTCAATAATACTTGGAAATTTGTAATTAATAAAGACAGAAGAAAGCTCAATACTTGCTTCCTTTGGTTAATTCATATCATTTCAATGCTATATATATATATATATATATAATATATATATATATATAATATATATATATAATATATATATATATATATATATATATATATCCCTCCACCATGTAGCTAGTGATTCTTGATGATGGATTTTGTTTTAGAAGAGTAAAACAATAGATAATCAAATTGGATTTACAAATTACACAACTACAAGCCAGTAATATTCAAACATATCTATCAATAATTAAATATATATCATAAATATTTTAATATTATTAATATTGATTGAATATTCTAGTAATCATTTATATACAAATAATCAACTTAAACAGCTAAACAATTAAATATAAGCAACATATACCAATAAATATAATTAATCAAAAAACATGGAAATTAATTTTGATTGAAATATATCAACTTATAAGGCTCAAAACATACAATTTTTCAAGGGATTGGGAAGTTCAATTTTGAAGAGAATTATATGTACTCATGGGTCGATATGGTCTCTATGAGTATCTACATTTCACCAACTTCAGCGTTAAGTGGTTGTTTGATGAAGGAGCCTCCAACTAAAAGACAACAGTTGGAATTGATTTCTTCTACTAGACAGAAGAAGAAGTTTTTGAATTTTATTTTATTTTGTTTTAAGTTAAATTTGGGCTAACATAGCCATTGTAATTTGCAATTAAAAGAATAGTTATATTAGGATTAGTTAAAGTGTTTGGGATTAGCTTCAATAAATTACTTTGAAACTAAAAGACAATTTCTCAACCATATGGGAATGCTAGAAATGTACAAATAAAACCAGACCCACCTAGGTGAGGGCCTACCATCTTACGAAAGACAATAATCGGAAATAATTGATTTGAAAAACTATGTGTGTGAAATATTTTATTATCATAAATTCTCTGTAATTATATGTGACATTCTCGACATCTTACTTAAGGCTAAATAGACTATTAACCACATACCAAGTTCTATTTGATAAATGAACTAATAGCATAGGAACCAATAACATGAACCAAGATGCATTCAAATTAAACAAGGAGGAATAGTAAATTATCTACAACGAATTGAACCAAGAAGGAACAGAGTATTTCAAATCAAGATTACAGTGGAAACAAACTGAGCGAATACAACATTGCAAAGAAGATACCACAAGTAAATTTTACAAAAATATTTTGATAAACATAATCTAAATTATTTTCATTTCAAAGAGTCAAAAATATACAATTTACTAGATGTAACATTGGACGAGCTCTAGATGGTATTAAACAACAAACCTAGCAAGGGTTTAAAAAAATATACGTATTATCAAATGGATAGGTTCTACCCTGCTCACAAAACTCATAATGTATTCAAACAAACCCGAGACAAGCACAACACTACTCAAGAATATGATATGAAAAAAACCCTCTTGGGGTTTTAAGTTTTTTAATGCAACTAAACTACCAATCACAAAGGAAAGGCCCTACCCTTTGCACACAAGGAGATTTGACCTCGAAGTTAGCAAGGAGATATCCAGGTTTGATACCTGCAACCACAACAAAATACCGAAATGAAAAAGACAGAGAAATATGATTGATAGACAAGACTGCAAAGAGAGGAAGTGAAGAATTCCATTGATAACTTACCTGGAGAGACAAGTCATCGAACCAGAAAACGAGAGGACCAGAATAAGAAAGAGTAGGTCTCTGTCATAGTGAGGTTACAAAGGGATTTTACCTGCTCACAAAGGAGCCCAAAGATCAGTAAAACAAAGACAAGTGCTGATAGAAAAAAATAGAAAAAAGACTTACCTGTGCAGGACCAAGACAAGGTGCTCAGGAGCGAAGCCGAAACCTGGTGAACATGCAAAATATGGTTATAGAAGTCACATACAGGATTGTGGAAATTCGAGTAGAAGTTGAAGGATAATAGTAACAAAATGAACAATGTTACAAAGCATGTGTGTCTCATGAAGATAGTGACCCCACAAAGAATAAGCCAATGCCATTTCACACAGACATAGAACCTTCACAAACCACAGGTGGTCATAGGGTCAAAACCCTCACCCTCCCATTTCTCTCAGGCCTTGCGATGAACAAGAAGAAATGACAAGCAACCCTAAGGACAAAAAACAAAGGTATTTTAAGTGGATAAATAAGCCCACAAATTCAGCCTAAGATTGCATGAGTGTGATTGCTTAAGGGAAGGGTGTAGGTAGGTAGAATTAATCTCGAAATTAATTATAAGGTGCTTGAAGTACCAACACTGACAATATTAAATTTGTTGAAATTAAAATTTGCATCCTCGAGTTCCACACCAATTGTGGTATCAGAGCCAGGCTTCTCTTCTTTTAGTGAAGATGGAGGTAGGAAGAAGAGGTCGAGGAAGAGCCATCAGAGGAGTAGTAGATGAGGGGCTATGAGAAGAGATCAGAACTTTGTCTGCATGTTTGGTAGTAGTGGAAATAGGAAGGTGCAAAGATCTTGAAGCTGGATATGACAGTGAGGATGAAAATGCAGCAACAACATATGGGTCAGAAGATGAGGGACCAGAGATCAAACTGTTGAAATCAGCTTTGATGGCTAGAAGCAAGCCAAGACCAGAACTTTATAACTATGATGGAAAATTGTCCACAGAGTGATTATTGGACTGGATAAGTGAGCTAGATAAATATTTTGAATATGAAGAGCAAGTTTGTTGTTATCAAGTTGAAAGGACATGCATCACTGTGGTGGGACAGTGTGCAATTAGAAAGGAGGAGATTGAACAAACCACTAATCAAAAAGTGGGACACAATGATTGTGAAGATAAATTATGCCTAAATATTACCAAATTACCCTTTACAGATAGATGCAGAACCTAAGACAAAGAATGATGATTGTAAAGGAATATACTGAAGAGTTTTATAAAGTAAATGTGAGAGCTGGGTATGTTGAAGATACCCCCAAGAAGACAGCGAGATTTGTAAATGGTCTATGAATGGAGATCCTAGACAAGATTAGTATTATTTCCCCTAAGACTATAAATGAGGAATATCAAAGTGCTTTGAAGGCAGAAGAGAAGATTACCAGAAAGCAAGATTCAAAAAGAGGATGTGGTTTTGAAAGAGGAAGAGGACAGTCCTTTGGAAGAGATAGAACAACCAATAGCAATGAAGAGGGCAATAGTTCAAAGACTTTGGGACGAACTGAGAGGGAAGGTAACACTAGAGGAGGAAGGCCATACCAACATGGAAGAGGTAATGGCAGAGGCAAAGGAAATTCCTATCAGTGTTACAAGTGTCATAAATGGCAACACATGTCTTTTGAATGTCCTGAAAATGAGCAAGCTGGATAGAGGGGAGTGTATGTTTCTCAACATGATGTAGCAGAGGCACTACCATAGGAGGTGGAAAATGTTCCTGAAACAAGAGAAGCCTTGGTGTTGAACAAGGTTCTACTAAAACCAACTAAGGAGGTAGCTGACCTGACACATAGGAAGGCATTGTTCTAGACTGTGTGCAAGTGACACATGGAAAACGCTACAAATTATTTATAGACCTTGGAGGTACTGATAACTTGGTAGCTACTAAAATGGTGTAAAATTTGGGTTTGAAGAAGTTGAAGCACCCGACTCCATAGAAGGTGTCCTGGTTGTAAAAAGGACACCAACTATTGGTTGATGAGCAGTGGGAAGTGGAGTTGCAAATTGGCAAGTACAAGGATAAGGTAACTTGTGATATTATGCCTATGGACGTGTGCCATATTATTTTGGGCAGACCATGGAAATATGGCAAAAAGGTTGTGCATGATAGGTAGAAGAATTGTTACAAATTTGTGAAAGATGGGATAAAGCATACACTAGCTCCCATGAAAGAAGAAAGTGTTGCAGAAACTAGTGGGATAGAATCATTGCTGATAGGCGGAAAGGAGTTTTTACGACAGATTGAAGATAATGAGGTAAACTATGTAGTTGTGCGGAGACCAAGAGTAGTATTGATACATACTGAAATTACTAATTTTGTTGTGGAGATACAGGACATGCTACAGGAGTTTAGTGATATTGTGGTAAATGATATACCAAATAAATTACCACTGAAGCAGAGCATTAGTCACCATATTGATTTTATTCCAAGAGCCAGTTTGCCAAACAAGGCTGCTTACCAGATGAGTCTGAAAGACAATGAGGAGATCATGAAGAAAGTACAGGAGTTATTGGATAAAGGGATAATTCTGGAGAGTTTGATTCCTTGTGTTGTTTTGACCATTTTAGCTCCCAAGAAGGGAGGTGAATGGTGGATGTGCACTAGTTCCTTAGCGATAAACAAGATTACTATTAGGTACATGTTTCCTTTACCAAAGATGGATGATATGATGGATTGTGTGAGTTGAGCAATGTAATTTTCAAAGATACATTTGAAAAGCGACTCTCACTAGATTAGGATTCGAGAAGGTGACGAATGGAAGACATCTTTCAAGACCAATGAAGGCTTGTATCAATGGTTGGTCATGTTGTTTGGACTGAGCAATTATCCTATTACATTCATTTGTTTGATGAATGAGATGCTGAAATAATTTATTGGCAAGTTTGTGATATTCATAAGATGAAGGAAGAACATTTTCAACATGTCAGGTATGTGTTAGAAAAATTGCAGCAAAATAAATTACTGATAAATTTTAAAACTACTATTTTTCCAAGAAAGAGTTAATTTATTTTGGATTTGTGATTTTCGAGAATGAGTTGAAGATGGATCCAGAGAAGGTTGCATCCATAGTTAGCTAGCCATCTCCTAAGAGTTTGTTTGAAGTAAGAACTTTTCATCGACTGGCGAGTTTCTATTGTAAGTTTATTAAAGAATTCAGTGGAATTTTTGCACCTATGATAGATATTGTTAAAAAGGAAAATCATCCTTTTCATTGGACAGAGTTGGCTAAGAGGAGTTTTTAGCCGTTGAAAAAGAAAATCACTGAAAAACCAGTTCTAATATTACCAAAATTTAACAAAATTTTTCATGTTTATTTTGATGCCAGTGGCACAACCATTGGTGCAGTACTTAGCGAAGAAGCTAAGCCAGTAGCCTATTTCAATGAGAAGTTAAATGAGAGTAGAAAAAAGTACACGTCTTATGATGAAGAATTTTATGCAGTCGTCCAAGAACTAAAGCATTAGAGACATTATTTATTGGCTAATGAATTTATCTTGTTTTCAAATCATGCAACGACACAAGATGAATAATAAACATGCGAAGTGGGTGGAGTACTTGCAGAGTTTTACGTTTGTTTTGAAACACATCAGTGATCAAGCCAACAAAGTGGCATATGCATTAAGTAGGAGAAGTTTGATATTTCAAGAAAGCGCAGTACAAGTATTATGATTCGAACATCTTAAGGACTTGTATGAAATGGATGCAAATTTTAAGGAAGCTTATGAAGCTTGCTAAAATCCATTGTTGAGAAACAATAGTCCATGGTTGGAGTATAACATGCAAGAGGGATTGTTTTTCAAAGGAGGAGAATTTTGTATTCCATAATTTTCTATGAGGGAGAACTTGATCCAGGAAAAGCACAGTGGGGGTTTGGTGGGATATTTTGGCATAAACAAGATTTTGGATTAGTTGAGCCACTTTTACTATTGGCCAAGGATGTGCAGATATTTTTAGAGATTCATGGTTAGATGCAAATTGTGTCAGCATGTAAAGGGACACATCCATAATGAAGGGCTGTATATACGCTTGCCCATTCCAAACAGACCATGGGACTCAGACAGTTTAGACTTTGTCTTAGGTTTGTTGAAGACACAGTGGGGATTCGACTCCGTCATGGTGGTGGGGGATCATTTCACCAAGATGGCACATTTCATTCCATGCAGAAAGACAAGTGATGCCACAGATGTAGTGCACTTCTTCTCTTCAAAGATAGTCAAATTACACGACTTGCCGAAATCAATCATCTCAGATAGGGATGTAAATTTCACAAGTCATTCTGGCGAACCTTGTGGAAGGAGTTAGACACCAAAATGAACTTCAACTCAGCTTATCACCCATAAACAGTTGGGAAAACTGAAGTTGTGAACAAGGGTCTGGGAAATCTACCAAGGAGTCTGGTTGGTGAAAATTCCAGAGAGTGGGATCGTGTGCTTGCATAAGCGGAGTTTTCTTATAATGACTTGCCCAACAGAAGCACAGGCAAAAGTCCATTCCAAACCCTATATGGAATGCACCCACGTGGAATATATGGGTTGTGGGATTTGGTTCAGTTGGAGCGCAAGAGTGTTGATAGCGAAGATTTCTCGAAGTCAATCAATGATCTGCATGAATAGGTAAAATTGTAGCTACACAACAGCAGCCAAAAATACAAATAGAGAGAAAATTTGAAAAGGCAGGACGTACAATTCAAAGTAGCAGACCTGGTACTGGCACACTTACACAAGGAGAGGCTTCCTAAAGGTGAATACAATAAATTGAAAATGAAAATATTAGGCCTTACATAATCCTTCAGAAGTTTTCTGCAAATGCTTATGAGTTGCAGTTACATCCGGGTATAGGAATCTCGCCCATTTTTAATGTGGTCGATTTTTACCTTTACATTGTTGTTGATGAGGAAGACAGTTTGAAGAGGTGAACATGGGACACCCAAAATGAGGAAGAATCATGGATTAGACAAATGCCTCCAACAAAACCTTTGGAAATTTAACATATATTAGACACACAAGTGGCCAGGAAGACATGAAGGAAGGAATATTTACAATATCTGGTTAAATGGAAGGATGGTCTTATTGAGGACTATTCTTGGTTGGACGATGCCCAAATTCAAAGTACCAGGTACTCTATTGAAGAGTTCATGGACAGGAGCCATGAGTTTAATTTATCCCGAGAGCCTGATCCAAGAGCATCCAACTAAAAGGCAACAATTGGAATTGACTTCTTCTGCTGGACAGAAGAAGAAGTTTTTGAATTTAATTTTATTTTGTTTTAAGTTAAATTTGGGCTAACATAGCCATTGTAATTTGCAATTAAAAGAATAGTTAGATTAGGATTAGTTAAAGTGTTAGGGATTAGTTCCAATAAATTATTCTGAAACTAAAAGACAATTACTCAACCATATGGGAATGCTAGAAAGGTAAAAAACAAAACTAGATCCACCTAGGTGAGGGCTTGCCATCTTAGGGAAGAAGAATAATTAGAAATACTTGATTTGACAAACTGTGTGTGTGAAGCATTTTATTATTATAAATTCTCTATAATTATATGTGACATTCTCGACATCTTAAGGCTAAATAGATTGTTAACCAAATAATGAGTTCTATTTAATAATCATACTAACAACACAAGAACTAGGACCATGAACCAAGATGCATTCAAACTAAACAAGGAGGAATCGTAAATTATCTACAATCGAACTGAACCAAGAAGGAACAATGTATTTCAATCAAGATTACATTTGAAACAAACTGAGTGAGTACATCATTGCAAAGAAGATACCACAAGTACATTTTACAAAAATATTTTGATAAACAAAATCTAAATTATTTTCATTTCAAAGAGTCCAAAATATACATCGAAATGGTCGTAACATTGGATGAGCTCTAGACGGTATTGAACAACAAACCTAGCAAGGGTTTAAAAAAATATACGTATTATCAAATGACTAGGTTCTACCCTGCTCACAAAACTGATAACATATTTAAACAAACCCAAGACAAGCACAATACTACTCAAGAATATGATGTGACAAAATCCTTCTTGGGGTTTTAAGTTTTTTAATGCAACTAAACTACTAATCACAAAGGAAAGGCCCTAGCCTTTTCGCGTAGGGGATTTTTGACCTCGAAGTTAGCAAGGAGCTATCCAGGTTCGATACCTGCAACCACAACAAAATAGACAAATCAAAACGATAGAGAAATATGATAGACAAACAAGACTACAAAGAGAGGAAGCGAAGAATTCCATTGATAACTTACCTGGAGAGACAAGTCATCAAACCAGAAGACGAGAAGACAAGAATAAGCACGAGTAGGACTCCATCACAGTGAGGTTACAAAGGGATTTTACTTGCTCACAAAGGAGCCCAAAGATCAATAAAACGAAGACAAATGTTGATAGAAATAATCAGAACATAGGAATTCCCTGTGCGTGACGAAGCCTAGGTGCTCAGGAGTGAAGCCGAAACCTATTGAACATGTAGAAGACAGTTATAGAAGTCACATATAGGACTGTGGAAATCGGAGCAGAAGTTGAAGGATAATAGTAACAAAACGAACAATGTTACCAAGCATGTGTGTCTCATGAAGACAATGACCCCACAAAGAAGAAGCTGGAGCCATTTCACACAAGCAAAGAGCCTCCACAAACCACAAGCAGTCGCAGGGTCAAAACCCTTGCCCTCTCATTTTTTTAAGCCTTGTGACGAACAAACAAGTGACAAACAAACCCTAAGGACGAAAAACATGGGTCTTTTAACCAGAGAAATAAGCCCATTGATTCAGCCTAAGATCATATGAGGGCGATTGCTTAAGGGAAGGGTGTAGGTAGGTAGAATTAATTTCTAAATTAATTATAAGGTACTTGAAGTACCAAAACCGACAATATTAAAGTCATTGAAATTAAAGTTTGCAGCCTCGAGTTCCCCACCATTGTCATAAAGAAAGGTATATATGTAATTAAATTTCACATACTCATTATTTCTTTTTTGCTATCATTAGTTTTTTATAATATATCAAATAATTTTATTAGACTTTTGCAGTTTTTTTATTTAGTGAATACTAGCACTTTTTATAATATGCCAGATAGTTTTATTAGTCTTTTGTAGTTTTTTTTTTTATTTAGTGAAGACTAGCACAAACACATTAGTAAATATGGTTTATATAACTTGATGAAGGTCATTTTCAACTTTTTATAAGCCAATTAACATTTGTAAATGACAGGTATAGACTCACATCAATGATATTTACTAATGTGATTGTGTTAATGGCAATTTTCAGAGATTTTTTTGGTTAATTTTAATTACAGGTATAGACTCACAACAACCATATTTATTAATATGTTTGTGCTAATGGCATTTTTCAGAGCATTTTTTTGGTAATTTTAATAAAAACCCTTCAAAGATTTTAAAAATTTGAGTTCAAGTTGTTTAATTTGTAAAATTAGAATGCTTCATAATTTTTCAGGGTGTTGAATCCATTTATACATTCAAAAAAAAATATTTTAAACAATGAAAAAAACATGATTCTACATGAAATTGTATCTCCAAATTCTCCTAAAAAAAAATCCATTTCCTCTATAGATTAAACAAAGTTTGAGTAAGAAATGTTATTTACAATTTGCAAGTAAAGAAACAATATTTTTTTCTATAAAACTAAAATTAATACGAAATATAATATAAGGTTTTTTAATGATTGCGTAGATGCCTAAAGTTAAAAATACATCATAAAATATCAAGATAGCAGGATGTTTAATAATATTAGGAGGTTTTTTAATGAGTGTAATTTTCAAAGTATAACCGTTAGTGATACCTATCTTTACTTGTATAGCAATCAGTGATGGCTATCTTTACCAATAGTTTGGCAACCAGTCATGATTAATAATTTTACAATTAGTAATAACTATTTTCACTGTACTTTGACAATTTAATTATGGTAAATTTTCCCATATATAAATATTAAAAAAAAATAAAATTATCATTTAAGACGATTCACATATAGTAATGATGACTCAAACACATAATAAAATTATTAAGTTAAAATATATAGGTTTGGAAGTTCAAACGGGAGATAACCAAACTTAGACCTACTGCGATGGACCCTAAAATTCAAAGATTTTAAATATCATATTTTTGATGGACAACAACGGATTTTAAAATTCATATATGGATGGAAAATAACATTTCTAATATTCATTAAAAGTCAAAGACGTTATGACCAAGTTTGGACAATTGAACAGGATGTTTGATCTCACAGCTAAATGGAGAAATCTGATAGATTGACAGACCAACTACAGGCCGAATTGCTACCAGACATGGCGACCTGGAAGAAACCTTTTGACATAGATGGCGTTCTCAATAAGTAATCAGCGCATCAAATACAGAAAAACTCACAGACCTGTTATAACTTCGGGCGTAAGTATGCATATCCATAGCCCTATCGACGACGCCAATCTAAAATCGGTTGCAATAAAGGGGACTTCATTGCAGTTTGGCATTACCTGCCTCAGATTCGACCAGGCGACTAAAGTCCTTGAGATCTGTGCAGGGCAGAGAGCTTTTGTTTCGAAGGGAGAATGATATTTATTGGTTATTTCCGAGCCAAGCAGCCAGCTGAGAAGGATTCACAATTTCGGGGAGGTGGACGTCACCAGCTCGGAGGAAATCCGAGAGCTTATAATAGAGCCTCTCTTTCTCTCTTTTGCTTTCGTCCGCTTCCCGATCGAGAGAGCCCAACTTAGATTGAGATTTGGTATCAGGGTTTTTCGAGTTCTTCGAATCCTGCGGCGGACACGGTCTTCCCAGCAATGTCCCGCGAGTGAGATACTCTTTGGACATGAAGCAGGCAAGCCGCCAATTCACCACCTTCTTTGTGTCCACCGAACGCCGGGGCGACAAATTGGGGCTTTTTTTGTATAGTGTCTGGCGTTCGAATCCTGGTCGGGCTGGTCGGCCTCTGGATTCTCCTCCTCCTCCTCGATGGGGTCGCGGTTTTTCGTGCGGAGAGAACAATGTGAAATTTAAGTTTGTGCCGCTGCTGTGGTTGTTGTTGTTGCTCTCTGTTGTTTCCTTTACCTTCCTCATCTTCGTTTTTCTGCCATCGTCAACAGGATTTCTCCTCAGATCCCATTCATGGTGCCGCTGCTGCTTTTTGTATTTATCCATAGATGCATCCAGAGGGTAATCGTCTAATATGTTGGGTATTTTTCTTGCTTCTATGTTTGGGATGGATAAATACCAAAACCACAAAATATAACACAGAGGCTATGCTCTGTTTCCTTTGCTCCAGGATCTTTTACTCAGAGAAGTCTTTTTAAAATAATTACACAAGACAGAGTATTTCACCACCATAAAATTTCCATTCATTAATCAAAAACATTTACATATTCATCCTCTTTCACTCAGAGGGATTCACCAAAACATTTTCACATAAGTTACTCTGCCTCCTATGAAATTTTACACCACTGTGTGTAAATATTTCATTTACATTCACTGCTGTGTGAAAAACAAAATTACAGGGAGTTACAGATTTACCTTTTCACCTGTGTGAAACAACTCATGGATTTCACCAAAACTATCTACTGGTTTCATTTTCTTCTCCTCCTGCACTGCTGTGCAATTTTACATTACAAAACAAAATTTACCCTGCTGCATGAAAATCACTTTTACATTACAGATCAAAATATGTTTGCACTTCTGTGCATTCCTCCCATGTAATACAAAATTAATCTCTGGTTCTTCACGGGTGCTGCGGACCCTCTGTTTTTACTTGCTGCCTCTCACACCAAAAACTACCCATACAATAACATATTACAATTTCATTTTAATCCCCGTGCGTTTTTGTTTTTCGCATAACAAAAATGGGGTCAACGCTATATTAAAAATATATATTAAAAAAGAAATAATAAAAACTTACGCCCATACTTCCGTATGCCATAACTATTACGGGCCGTAAAACATTTAAGCACTTTACCAAAAACATGTCATAAAATTTAACTTAGGGTATGGGCAAAACTTTACTCCACGTATTTAATTTAGTTTTACCAAACCCCCTGTACTTTCCTTGAATCGAACGGTGGAGAGAGAATGCTTTAATCAAACGGCGGAGGTTGCATATCGGGACACCCTTTCTCACTATCCTTTAACCCATCGTGCAGCTTGGTGAATCAACGAACGTAAATGCTAGGGTTAAATCGACGGGTGAAAACAATATCGGACGAGGTGAGTTGGGTGAAAGATATCTTCCGATGGATTGTCAGTGCTGATGTCAGGCCAGCATCATGTGTGTCAGGTTGTCAGTATCGGACCAGCATCGTACGGAAACAACCTTGAGCCAAAGGCGGTGCGATATGATACCGCGCGGGTTAAGTTTCCTGTGGTGGTTTTCTCCGTGCGCGTTGACTGCTGGTTTGCGCGGGCAGTGAAATTATATTTTCAACACTCCCCTTTAATTTCAACTGCTGGGCATTCGGTCATACCCAGACACTTCCTCAAAAATTCAAAGCTTTTCTGGTCCAGTGGCTTTGTCAAGATGTCTGCAACCTGTTCTTGTGTCCTGCAATATTCTAGGACGATTTCTCCATTGTTCACTAATTCTCTGATGTAGTGAAACCTTGTATCAATGTGTTTCGTTCTTTTATGAAACACTGAATTCTTTGACAATGCAATAGCTGAGCTATTGTCGCAAAAGATCACTGTTGCTTTTGCCTGCTCTTGGCCTAAGCTTCTCAACATCCT
>APFE030044958.1:110632-128655 GCA_000404065.3 Pinus taeda | reverse complement strand
AAATAGATAGTTGAAGATAATTAACATATACCAATCAATAGAATTAATTAAAAAGTATGGAAATTAGTTTTGATTGAAATATATCAACTCTATATGGCTCTACCCTAAAATATATATTTGTTCGAGAGATTGGGAAGTTCAATTTTGAAGAGCATTATATGTACTCATGGGTCAATGTGGTCTCTATGAGTATGTACCTTTCATCAACGTCATGTTAGAAAATTATATATTACAGAGCAATGGAATAGATAAAATATTGCAGAAATATAAACATAGAAAACACATAAAACAAGAGAGACACAAATATATGTGGTTCACCCAGTTTGGGCTATGTTCACGGAGAAACAGCCTTCTTTTATTATATTATCCAGCAAACTGAAGAGATACAACCTACAATAGATCCACTATAACTCCCTCTTCTCTCTCAATCTCTTCTCTTTTCCTCACTCAAAACATAGATATATGGATATACATAGACGTAATACAATTCCCTCATATATAGCAAGGGGTTTCCTTCTTGGGAAAAAAACCCTAAAGTAAACATAACTTCTACCATCAAATCATTCACCTAATGAATGACCTAGATTGACTAGAAATTACTATACTTTTACAAGGAAATTTTACATTTTTTTTTAGCTTCAGGGGCGCTACCCCCATGCCTCCGTCGGGGGACCGCTAGCCCTCGGACCACCCAACTGGGGGGGGGATCGGCCCCCCCGAACCCTCGCGGGGGCAGGGGGGGACTCCTGCGGTATACATCGGGTTGAAACCTTTGAATACAAAAGATAATCAAGCTCCACACCCAACAATCTCCCACTTGGAGACTGATTATGGCAACTCCACCGCTGCTTCATTTCCGAGACAATGACTCCACTTTGGACTTGGTTGTTTCTCATATTCTTCATCATACTTGAAGACCAATTGAAACTAAGCAGATTCTCAATTTCTCCTTTGTTACAACTTTTGTTAACATATCTATAGGATTCTGGCTAGTGTGTATCTTTTCTAGCCCCAACTGTCCATCTTCCAACGCTGACCATATGAAATGGTACTTGAGATGTATATGGTTAGCCTTGGAATGAAATGAAAATTTCTTTGCAAGATGTATGGCACTATGGCTGTCACTGTATAATCTACCCAACTACTGCTTCTTACCCAATTCATCCAAAACCTTTGTAACCAAATCATTTCTTTACTAGCCTCTGTAGCAACAACATACTCTGCTTCTGTTGTTGACAGTGCAACAACACTTTGCAGTTTTGACACCAAACTGATATTTGTTCCACCTATAGTAAACACATACCCTGTTGTGCTCCTCCTGTTATCTCTATCACCCACCATATCTGCATCAACATATCCCTATAGAGCAATGTTTGAACCACCAAATCATAATGCTTGATTTGTGGTACCTCTCAAATACCTAAGAATCCACTTCACGGCCATCCAATGTCCTTTTTCTGGATTTTTCATGTACCTGCTTACAACTCCCACTACATGTGAAATATCGGGCCTTGTGCAGGCCATTGCATACATTAAGCTTCCAACTGCTGATGCATATGGAACTTTAGACATATGAACCATTTCTTCCTGAGTCTTGGGACACGCCTCCTTACTTAATTTGAAATGGATAGCCAAAGGTCTACCAATTGGTTTTTCATTCTGCATATTAAACCCTTTCGACACCTTTTCTATGTACTCACTTTGAGACAATGTTAATTTGTGATTCTTCCTGTCTCTAGTTATTCTCATACCAAGGATTTGTTTTGTAGCACCCAAATCCTTCATTGCAAATTATTTTGCCAATTTCCTTTTGAGCACATTTATTTCCTACATGTTAGAACCCGCAACAAGCATGTCATCTACATACAATAACAATATAATATAGCTGCCATCATTTTTCCATTTCAGATAAACACAATGATCAGAGTGACATCTAGTATAACCTTGTTTAGACATAAACCTGTCAAATTTTAGATACCACTTCCTTGGATCTTGTTTTAAGCCATACAAGCTTTTCTTCAACCTACACACTAGTTTCTCCTTCCATTTTACGTCATATCCTTGTGGCTGCTGCATATATATCTCTTCCTCCAAATCCCCATGGAGAAAGGTTGTCTTTACATCTAACTATTCAAGATGCAAATATTCAGTTGCTACTAGACTTAGAATAGTTCTAATTGAAGTCATTTTCACAACAGGAGAAAATATCTCATCAAAGTCTATATTCTTTTTCTGTGTAAACCCTTTTACCACAAGTCTAGCTTTATATCTTTTTCTACCTCCATCTTCTTCCTTCAACTTGTAAATCCATTTATTCTGCAATGTTGTTTTACCTGCAGGCAACTTGACTAAGTCCCATGCCTAGTTATGTGCTAAGGAGTCCATCTCTTCTTTCATGGCTTGCTTCTGCTTCTTCCTGGTTTCTACCTACATTGCTTCTTCATAAAATTTTGGTTCACCAGAATCAGTCAACAATACATAATATAATGAAGGAGAGTATCATTCAGGGGGTCTACTTATTCTGGTAGATCTTCTAACACCACTTTCATGTGTTTGAAGTGCTTGTTGCTGTTGTGGTTGTTGTTCTGGATATTGATCATTATGTTTTTCAGGCACCATCACTTTTTCTGTGATCTCGTCAAGCACTGTGTATTCTCTGTTTTCTTTTTCCTATTTCTTTTCCTACAGCTCATCTTTATGCAAAACCTTTTTATTGAATATGACATCTCTGCTCCTAATTATTTTATGTTTTTCATAATCATAAAAGCAATAACCAAAATCATTAACACCATATCCAATAAAGGTACATTTCTTTGATTTTGCCTCAAGCTTTGTTATATTTTATTTGTTAATGTGGACAAAGGCTTCACAACCAAAAGTATTTAAAAAAGAGTAGTTTACCTTTTTACCTTTCCATGCCTCCTCTGGAATACCACCATCCAAGGAACTTGAAGGCCCTCTATTTATTAGATAAACAACAGTATCTACAACATCTGCCCAAAATTTTAAAGGCAATCCTGCATGCAATCTCATGCACCTTGCACACTCTATGATTGTCCTATTCATCCTTTCTGACACGCCATGTTCTTGTGGTGTTCCTGGAACTGTCTTCTCTCTACGAATTCCATTCTATGAACAATACTTATCAAACTCTTTGCTGCAATATTCACCTCCATTATCTAATCTGAGACACTTCAACATTTTTCCTTTCTCATTTTCAACCAAAAGCTTTCCATTTCTTGAACGTATCAAATACATCAGATTTATTTCAAATACAATAAATCCAGGTTTTTCTGGTTGCATCATTAATAAAATTAAAAAATAACGAGAGCCACCAAGAGATGATACCTGAGTAGGTCCCCATACATCTGTATGCACAAACTCTAATTTTTCGTTCTTCTTTTCTTTCCCAACTCTAAGGAATTTGACTCTCTTATGTTTTCCATAAACACAATTCTCACAGAATTTTAAATCAACATGCTTCAAACCTGGCAACAAATTTCTTGAGTGAAGAATCTGCATCCCCTTCTCACTCATGTGCCCAAGCCTATGATGCCACAATGACCTATCTTCTCCTATAGAGGTTAAAACATTAACAAAATTAGAAATACCATTGCATAAATACAATGTACCAACCTTTTCTCCTTTCGCTATTACCAGGGATCCTTTAGTGACCTTCCAGGTTTTACCTGTGAAAGTAGTTACACAACCTTCACCTCCCAATTGCCCTGTTTAAATTAGATTTTTCTTTAGATTTAAAACATGCCCTACCTCCTTTAATAGCCATTGATTTCCATTTTGTTGTTTTATGAAAACTGTACCCATTCCAACGATTTTACAGGGTTTATCATCACCTAATCAAACCTGTCCAAAATCTCCTTGAACATAATCATGAAAATGTTTCTTAGCAAGTGTGGCATGGAATGAGTTCTCTGAATCTACCACCCAGGAATCAATAATATTTTCTAAAGAAAGAATCAAAGCATCTTGCAACACATCACTTGTTACATTCGCTTCATGATTAGTTTCTTGTTGCGTGTCTCTTTCTTTTCCCTTCTGAGGCTTGCAGTCTTTCTTCAAGTTTCCTTTCTTCCCATATTTCTAGCACACTATCCCCGATCTGGAATTGGATCTGCCTTTTCTTGACTTACTGCGATATCTAGGACTCTTTCCTCTTTACATTTTTCTTCCCCTAGTCTCTGCAGTCAAAGCATTACCTGATGTCTCACCGGATCTTTTTCGTCGCATTTCTTTGCTAAGGATTGCACCAACAACGTCATCAAAATTTAAAGTACTAGATCCAGAGACAGAGTTACTAATGGCTGTAACTAAACAATTCCAACTTTCTGGCAATGAGCACAGAAATAACAGAGCCCTAACTTCATCATCAAAAGTTACTCATAGAGAACTTAATTGACTTGTAACTGTATTGAAATCATTTAAATGATCAGTAAGAGATCCACCTTCTGACATCTTCATATTAAATAAATGCTTCATAAGAAATACCTTATTTGAGGCCAAGGGTTTTCCATATAGTTTGGCCAATGCCAACATTAAACCCTTTGTTGTCGTTTCTTTGAAATATTAAACGCAACCAATGTCGCTAGGCACAACCTTATTGTTCCAAGTACCTTTATGTCGAGAATATCCCATTTTGTGTCTGTCATACTCATTGGCTTCTTTGTCTTTCCACTCAATAGTAGGTACAAATCTCTCTGATACAGATAATCTTCCATATGCATCTTTCACAACTGGTATTTTTTGCGATTAAATTTTTTGACCTTAAACCTACCATCTTCCGCCATTGCTC
Organism: Pinus taeda; assembly: GCA_000404065.3. Taxonomy (NCBI): domain Eukaryota; kingdom Viridiplantae; phylum Streptophyta; class Pinopsida; order Pinales; family Pinaceae; genus Pinus; species Pinus taeda. The sequence goes on along the minus strand of APFE030044958.1, from coordinate 123,845 downwards.
CCACTCGAACCAAGAACCCTTCTCTCCTACGAGTTTATCAGCCAAATAGACCTTTGGCTCTGATACCAGTTGTTAGAAAATTATATATTACAGAGCAATGGAATACATAAAATATTGCAAAAATATAAACACAGAAAATGCATAAAACAAGAGAGACACAGATATACGTGGTTCACCCAGTTTGGGTTATGTCCATGAAGAAATAGCCAGTCCTTCTTTTATTATATTATCCAGCAAACTAAAGAAATACAACCTATAGCAGATCCACTGTAACTCCCTCTTCTCTCTCAATCTCCTCTCTTTTCCTCACTCAAAATACAGATATACGGATATACATAGACGCAATACAATTCCCTCATATATAGCAAGGGGTTGCCTTCTAGGGCAAAAATCCCTAAATTAAACATAAATTCTACCGACAGATCATCTACCTAATGAACGACCCAAATTGACTAGAAATTACTAGACTTTTACAAGGCAATTTTACGTCTGTTTTTAGCTTCGGGGGCGTTGCCCTCAAGCCCCCACTGGGGGAGCACTGGCCCCCGAACCCCCCAGGGCAAGGGGATCAGCCCCCCAACACCCCCCCCGCGTGGAGGGGTGTACAGTCTTCCTGTGGTATACATTTGGTTGAAACCTTTGAATACAGAAGATAATTAGGCTCCACACCCAACATTTCACCATTAAGTGGTTGTCATAAAGATCTCTATCACTCTTCTCATAGCTAAGATTAAGAAAGTTATATAGTTAATTAAATCTCACATATTTGTTATTTTTTTTAACTATCATCTTTTTATAATATGTTAAATAGTTTTATTAATTTTTTATAGTTTTTTATTTAGTGAATATTAACACAACCACTTTAGTAAATATGGTTGATATACCCTCATTAATGTCATTTCCCACTTTTTATAAGCCAATTAGTATTTGTAAATGAAACGTATAGACTCACACCAACCATGTTTACTAATTTGATTGTGCTAATGGCATTTTTCATAGCATTTGTTTTTGGTTAGTTTTAGTAAATGTCAGACCAAGTAGTAATTCTTGCAAATCAATTCTTATTTTATTCCTTAAGGTTGGTCTTTATTATATACATGATGGAGAGACTGTTCACTTCATCTCTCGATGACTGTTCATATTTCTCATTATTTATTTACATCAATTGCATTTATTCACCCAATCCTGATGATTAGGTGTCAACATTCCCCCCTTAATCGGAAGGGATGTTGGTGATTCCAAGCGTTATTCTGAATCGTTCAAGCTTTTCTCTTCCAAGCACTTTAGTGAAGATGTCTACACTTTTCTCATTAGTGGAACGATGGCGGAGATGGATTGTTTTGGCCTCAACATGATGTCGAATCAGATGATATTTAGTGTTGATGTGCTTTGTTCGATCATGGAACTTTGGGTTCTTGGCCAACTTTATTATCGAGGTATTGTCAATCATGAGTGGATTCAATTGTTCTTGTTTTACTTGCAAATCTTCATGAATTTTCCTAAGCCATACAATTTCTTTTGTTTCCTCAGTTGCTGCCACATATTTTGCTTCTATTGTGGAATCTACTGGAATTGATTATTTGTGTGATCTCCAGGAGACAACTCCTAATCCAAGACTCATAGCATAACCTGAAGTAGATACCCCAATTTCTTTGTCTCCATCGTAGTATAAATCAGAGTATCCAATCAAGCTGAAGTCGTCCACCTGTGTATACTTGATTCTAAAGTCTCAAGTTCCCTTCAAGTACCTTAGAACTCTTTTTGCAGCAGACCAATGTTCCTGACAAGGCTTTTGCATAAACCTGGAGAGGGTTCCAACAACAAATGAAATGTTTGGTCTGGCAGTAGTTAGGTAGTTGAGAGTTCCTACAAGCTGTCTATACTTTGTTGCATCCTCAAATTCTTTTCCTTCAATGGATGTGAGCTTTAAGTTTTGTTCCATTGGAGTGGTAAGAGGATTTCATTCTTTCATGCCAAACATGTTCAACAAATCTCCAATGTACTTCTTTTGAGAAAGAAATATGGACTTTGGATGTTGAGTTACTTCAATACCAAGATAGTAATGAACATAGCCCAAATCACTCATTTCAAAACCTTTCCTAAATTCCTTTTTATGGATGCAATATAGCTTTCATTGTTCCCTGTCATCAAAAGATCATCTACATATACCACAAGATATGAAATTGTTTTGCGAACTTTCTTGACAAATACAGTTGCATCATCAAGATCATAATGTTTGAAATTGAGTTTCAGAAGATGCTCAGTTAGTTTCTCATACTAGGCTCGCGATGCTTGTTTGAGGCCATACAAGGATTTCACAAGTTTGCATACTTTATGTTCATGTCCTTTCACAGCAAATCCTTCAGGTTGGGACATAAAAATATTCTCTTTTAGATATCCATTCAAGAAAGAAGTTTTTACATCCATTTGATGGACTTTCCTATTGTTCTGAGCTGCTAGGGCAAAGAGTGTGTGGATGGTAGCCAATTTTGCTGTGGGGGAAAAAGTCTCCTCATAATCGACCCCTTCCTTCGGTGCAAAACCTTTTGCCACAAGCCTAGCTTTGTGCTTGTCAAGTGAGCCATCAACTTTATACTTGTTCTTGTAGACCCACTTGCAGCCAACTGGTTTGGATCCTAATGGAGGATCAACTAGCTTCCAAGTGCCATTCTTTATGAGGGCATCATACTCCTTTTGCATCGCTTCTTTCCATTCATCCTTAGAAGCAACTTCTTTAAACAAAGTTGGTTCAAAATCTATAGACAAGTTCAATTCATAATCATAAGAAACATCCATATCAATAGGTGAATTAGAGTCATCTACATCACCTCCATTTTGCCAGTTTGAATTTCTAGTTCCTGTCTTTCCAACTTCATCAGCATGAACACTTTCAAGTGTCTTTACCAGCCACTTTGGGGGACCTTTCTCAGATGGTCCTTCTACTCCATTGATTGAGTTGGGACTAAATCAAGACTCAGTCTCCCAATTCTATCAATCACATCACTTAAAGCATCATCCGTTGTTGGAGTTTCATGCGGGGGAGAGAGTTCTTCAGAAGAAGATTCCACATGTCAATCTAGTATAGGAATCTTCTCTTCAAGATGTGGAATATGATTATCAAATTCTTGAAATGATTTTTCATTTGCGAATCTATCCAAGTGATCAAGTTGCCACTCAACAACATTGTCAGTTTTGGATGATTCAAGAAAGATTACATCTCTAGATACATCAAACTTTTTATTGACTTCATCATAGAGATGATATGCTTTGGAGGTGTTTGAATACCCTAGGAAGATACACTTATGACTTCTTGCACCAAGTTTGTTTCTATGTGCCTTTGGTATCAAGGCATAATAGGTGGAACCAAAGACCCTGAGATGCTTTACCAAAGGAACATGCCCATACCACATTTCACATGGAGTCTTCTTTCTAATAGCATTAGATGGACATATTTTCTTTATATATACAACACATAGAACTACATCAGCCCAAAACATCAACTTTACATTTTTGAAAAACATCATGGAGCGCACCATATTTAAGATTGTCCTATTCATTCTTTCAGCCACACCGTTCTGTTGGGGATTATAAGGCACAGTTGTTTGATGTTTGATCCCATGTTGGCGAAGATAGTTTTCAAATTCATTTGAAGTGTATTCTTTTCCATTATTAGTGCGAATAGAGCCAATATGATATTGTGCATCATTTTCAATCAATATATGAAAGTTCTTGAATGTTTGAAAAGCATCGGATCTATTCTTTAATAAATAAACCCAACACATTCTGGTATAGTCATCAATAAATGTCATCATATATTTATTTCCATTTGTAGAAGGAACAGGCATTGGACCACATAAATCTGAATGAATGAGTTCAAATTTTCTATGTGCTCTTGAATGTGAATCATGAGAAGACTGTTTGCTATACTTTCCTAGAATGCAAGCATCATATTGCTTAAGTTTCCTAGGAATTGTAGGCAAACCAGCAACAATATTTTTCTTCAACAAGCAGAGGTTGTCATAGTTTAAATGTCGAAAGCTAGCATTCCATAATAAACTTGATGGAATTGTACCTTCTTCATAATGAGAATTGTATGAGAAATGTTGTGCACAAGCAGAGGTACCTTGTAGTTTGAGAAGCCTTACTTCTTCTATTCCCCTCATGACAAGTGAGTGGTCAAATGCTTTTCTCACCTCAAGCTTGCCATTAAACATATGAATGGAGTGACCTTGCTGGCAGATGTGGACCAAAGACAACAAGTTTCTCTTCAGTTGTGGGAGATATAGAACATGATACAGAAGAAAGTCTGGAAGACCAGGCAATTTAAGCCTGATTGTGCCAAGTCCTGATGGCGCAAAGTCTATTGCTCCATCAACATTATCAGTAAATTCTTCAATAAAATCTTTTCTATAAGTTATGTGGCAAGTTGCTCCTGAATCAAGCAACCAATCATTTTTCCAAGAAGCAAGTGAGGCATTAAATAAGTCTTCATTTACTCCGATAATACATCATGCCACAACATAATGAGCGGATTCAATTGCTTTGCCATTTTTTGTGTCATTAGTTTTACCTTTCTGTTGGTTTCTTTAGTGCTCAATTTTGTCCCATGGTAACTTGCATGTAGAGGCATCATGTGATCCATTTCTTTTGCAGCGTATGCAGTGCAAATTTGACTTTTCTCCTGGAAAGTATCTACCACCCTGCGTCTGAAATATCTTCCTCTTCCTCTAGAAGAATCTTGAGCAGGATTCTTTTCTTTATGAGCAAGGCACAAAGCCTCTTCAAAAGATTCAGGGGTTGTCTTCTTTCCAAAATATTTCTCTCTTTCAACGAATTTTTTCACAAGAAAGTCAAATGTAATATCTTTGAGATTTCCATTTGCTTGCAATGATTCAAGATAATCAGAGTAAGTAGGATAAAGTGCCTTGAGAAAAGTGATAAGAGGAATATCCAATTCAACCTTAGTGGCTTTGATATCATGCATTATAGATTTTACTTCGGATGCAAGAGCAAGAGGATCATTATTTTGCAATTCAAGAGTGAAGAGTTTAATCATGAGTTGAACAACTCAAGTGCAGAATGTTGGTTATAGAGTTCTTTCAGCTTTTGTAAGGCTTCGAAAGTAGTTGAAAATGGAGTAATATGGTGACTCACCTCTTCACTTACAGATGCTGCAATTAATGCATAGGCTTTGTTGTTCTTATTTTCTCAAATGGCGAACTCTTTGTCTGAGGTAGGTTGTTCTGGCTCTTTGTCTACGTCTCCAATACACACTCCTTTCAACAACTCATTGAAAATGAGGGTGTGTTTTATCATCTGGGACCAGTCAAGATAGTTCTCCTTGCCAGTGAGAACTATTCCCACAATAGATATGTTGAGTGCATATTGTAAAAAAAATCTTCTGCTGGAAAAAAAATCTGTGTACTGTAAAAATACCTCTGCTGGGAAAATGTGCTTCAAAATAATACAACCTTATTCTTCCTTCTTGATTTAATATACAAAGATCAAAACTATATTCTATGCATATAGAATATCACCATTTTTTTTTGTACTACAATATGGTTGCAATTCAAGAGAAATAATATATAAGTTATTATATAAGTCTTCAAACTCAGCTTCTGGAATTTCAAGTGAGTCTTTAAAAGATCATCTATGTGAACAAAATATATATGTGAACAACGTATATATGAGCAATGTTTATGTATAGAGTCTTCAAAAGATCATCTATGTGAACATCGTATATATGTGAACAACATATATATGAACAATGTTTATATAGCTTAATCAGAGCAGCGTTTATATACCTTGAAGGGAGCAGATGTAAACTCTTCTGCTTGGACGCTTGCACTCTTATCAACACAACCACAAGTATCCATTACAACTATTGTGAAGTCAGATGCAACAGCAAGTCGCTCATCATTCACGGCTATATGTAGAGAACTGGCCACCGAGACCAAAAAAAGCCGATGGTGAAAATCTCCTTATCACTTCCTCTTAAAGAAAAAATCAATGGTGAAAATCTCCTTATCTCTTTCTCTTAAATAGAGTGCTGCCCTTAAAATCGAAGACTTTGAATGGTGTTCATAGTCAAGAACACCACAACATTTCACATGAAGCATCACGAAGATGCCATTTCCGTTCACATTCCTAGCTTGACCAATACCTTTTCACACCATTAAATTATCTCATCTATATATATAGGTACAAGCCGGTGGGTAATACTAGTAATTCAGCGGGAGCAGGTGTGCCACATTTGATAGAAAAACAACAAAGTGTTTCTACTATCGATTTTTAAAGTAAAGCAAAGAAATGGACAAAGAACCAAAGGATTACCAGTTCCTCAACGTCATGGGAATCGCTAGAGAGGCCTTCAAGGTCCTACCAACAAACATCAACATGAAACACGCCAATGCCAGATTACAGGACCATGTTAGAGAATGCTTTTCGAAAACCACCCTTTGCAATGGAACACTACTACCAGGTCAACGGTGTCAGTACTGCAATATGGGCAGAAAATAGGCTAGGCAGAAAAGAGAGTTACAAGGGCAGGAATACTAAAAGTAAATCTGGCTCTGATACCATGTCAGACTAGGCAGTAATTCCTGCAAATGAATTCGTATTTTATTCCTTCAAGTTCGTCTTTCTTATATACATGAGGGACAAATTGTTCACTTCATCTCCCGAGTGTTCATATTTCTTATTACTTATTTACATCAATTACATGTATTCACCCAATCCTAATGATTAGTTGTCAACATTAAAAACCCTTTAAAGATTTTTAAAAACTTGAGTTCAAGTTGTTAATTTGTAAAATTGAAATGCCCCAGAATTTTTCAGAGTGTTTAATCTATTTATACATTCAAACATCTATATTTTTAAGAATAAACATGAAATTGTATCACCACATTCTCGTAAAAAACTCTCTTTTCCTTATAAATTAAACTATACCATTTGAAAATATCTTAACCTAATTATTGTGATGATTTGTTAAATTTAATTTATATTAAATATTAATAAATGTTAAACATTAACCTTAAATTGAGAAACCTAAGTAATTAAAACATAGTTTAGACAAAATTGGAGTAGGATACGTAAATTACAATTTGCAAGTAAAGAAACAATAATTTTCTATTAAATTAAATTAATATGAAATATCAATATATGAAATATGTATAATTTTTTAATTGATGCGTAGATGTCTAAAATAAATACATCTTAAAAATCTCAAGATAGCAGGATGTTTAATAATAGTATGAGACTTTTTTTAAATGGTAGTATAATTTTCAAAGTATAGCTATCAACGATAGCTATCTTTACTAGTATAGCGAACAATAATGCCTATTTTTACTAACAATTTGACAATTAGTGATGACTAGTTATTACTAATAATTTGACAATCAGTGATGATTATTTTCGCTAATAATTTAACCATAAATAAATCAAATTATCATTAAGATGATTAACTAAAAACATCCGTTAAAAAAAAAAAAAACAAAACAAATCATCAAAATATTGTTTTGGAAATTCAAACGGGAAATAACCAAAATTAGACATAATGCGATGGACCGCTAAAATTCAAAGATTTAAATATCATATCTTCCATGGACAACAACGGCTTTTAAAAATCATATATGGATGGAAAATAAAATTTCTAATATTCTTTATAAATTCATGAAAAGTCAAAAACGTTATGGCCAAGTTTGGCCAATTGAAGAGGATGTTCGACCTCACAGCTAAATGGAGAAATCTAATAAATTGACAATCCAACTAACGGCCGAATTGCTGCCAGACATGGCGGCCTGGAAGAAACCATTTGACATAGATGGCGTTCTCAATAAGTGATCAGCGCATCAAATACAGAAAAACTCACGGACCAGTTATAACTTCGGCCGTCAGTATGCATAACCATAGCCCTATCAACGACGCCAATCTAGAATCGGATCGCAATGAAGGGGACTTCATTGCAATTTAGCATTAGCTGCCTCAGATTCGACCAGGCGACCAAAGTCATTGAGATCTGCACACGGCAGAGTGCTTTTGTTTCGAAGGGGAAATGATATTTATTAGTTAATTCCGAGCCAAGCAGCCAGCTGAGAAGGATTCACAATTTCGTGGAGGTGGACGTCACCAGCTCGGAGGAAATGCGCGAGTCCTTTTGTTTCGAAGGGGAAATGATATTTATTAGTTAATTCAGAGCCAAATAGCCAGCTGAGAAGGATTCACAATTTCGGGGAGGTGGACGTCACCAGCTCGGAGGAAATCCGAGAGCGTATGATACACCATCTCTTTCCCTCTTTTGCTTTCTGAGCCAAACTTGGGTTGAGATTTGGTGTCAGCGCTTTTGGCGTTGTTCGAATCGTGCGTGTTCGAATCGTGCGGCGGCCACGGAAGATCGTGCGTGTTCGAGTCGTGCGGCGGCCACGGTCTTCCCAGCAATGTTCGGCGACTCGCAGCGTTCAAAATTGAGCCCTTCCTTAGGGGCATGGCCCTTCTTAAAAGGGCCCAGAAAAATTACACTACTTAAAAAATTTAAAATATCAAAATCATTGGTCAATTACAAAGGTTAGATTAAATTTTTATATGACAAAAGAAGAAAATATTTTTAATAATCTATCAAAATCACTCGTCAATTACAAAGGTTAGATTAAATTTTTATATTATAAAAGAAGAGAAATATTTTTAATATTCTATCAATACTTTTTGAAGTTTACGATAATTTCGAGTATGTACTAGTCTATAAATCACCATGACTAGTGATAGTTTCATAAAAAAGACCAGTGAAAGTCCAAATGACTTTATACAATTTAATAGTTATGTCATGATTTTGGGATTTTTCCCTTAAGCCCCCAACTTATGCCAACATGATGCAACTTGCAACAATAAAACATGCAACAATCATGGTACTATTAAACCTAACATAGGGCAACAAAGCACATTGAACAACTACTCAACAACTATGCACGTGCTCTCTCTCTTCTATGATTATCTTTGAATGTTCATTCCCCGCGTCCATTTTTTCCATTTTCATTTGAATTGCAACCCATCATCCATAGAAGGAATTTTCCATTTTCATTTGAATCACAACCCATCATCCATAAAAGGAAATTTATCATTCAACGCTAGACTATAAGGTTTTCATAATCATCCTCATATCTGCATTATCATTTGGTTTTTCATTCGATCGATTCTTTAATGCAACACTCCTTGAAGTAATCGCAGCTTTCCTAGTCACATAATTTACCCTAGGCACCATAAAATCCACACCCACAAAAATCAACATTGTGGCTAGATACCTTCAATGCAACTGCTTGCCATCCTTCTATTCTAGGCATGGGTGGTCGAGTTGTTTTCTACATTGTTAATGGTGCAAATTTTTATTGTCATAATTATATGAATCAACCAACTATGAAAAGAATATTTATCTTATATCGAGGGTATTGGACTCCACAATTATAATGCTCTCATTCAAACTCTTGCTTATTTTTCTTCGTTGCTTAAATCCATACATATTTCTTGTCGAAGTACCATTTTTCATGAACTGTTTGTTCTTTATCATAAAGCTACAAGTTTCCTTGAATGTTACAAAACATAATTCAACAAATCAATGAATAACCTATCAAGAAATCTATAGTCAAATCCTATGGCATCTTGCTAAGGTTGAATTTTTTCTATCTCAATCTTGCTAATGGAGTTTTTGTTTCTATATTTACTTATTCTATTTTTTTAATTTATTTAATAGTTGAAGTATTGAAAAATGTCTCCTATTGGTCATCCTAAGAAGGATAAAATGAAATTGTTAGTTGTTGAATCATTCGGTCTTACACAACATTCTAATCAACCATGTATTAATATTCAAAATTAAGTTGATGTTCATCTACTTAAATATGATAAACCAAATAGTGTAGAGCTTGTTGAAATAGGAAACCAATCAAGGAAACACAAAATAATATTCAAATCTAAATGGAATACAAAGTTTCCATGGGATTATGTTTTAAAACATTTAATGGTAATGAAAGGATAAAATGCTCTTGACGTGTTAAATTTAAAAGTGATACTCCATTTTCAAAAGAGGGAACTAACACTCCTAAAGTTAGTGGTATAAATGGCCATGCAAAATCAAAAGCTCAATTTTTTTCTTACCACTTTTGGAGGGAAGAAACCATTGAAGCAATATTCCAATCACTAAACATGTGGAATTAATGGTAAATTCTAGGAAGGAGAAAATTATATCAATGATTGAAAAGATGTATTTTGGTGCTATACATGATTTATCTTTAGAAATGTATAAGTAAATATGTGACTTGAATTGTTTCGAATTCACTAAACTCGTGCTTCTAAGAAATGAATTTTCTACATACACAAATACCACACCTAGAAAATATTTTTTTCAAGTTGCTAAAGAGGTGTATTGGAACAAATCTAAAAGAGAAGATTTTGCATAGGTCATTTTACTCAATTTCAGTTGATGAAAGCACTCATCAAATTATGGAACACCAATTGATTGTTTATATTAACAATGTTTACTTCAAATAAAGGATGGAATACCTTAATGTATGTATGATCTAGCGAGAACTCTTTTAGCATAAATGGATTTATATTTGATGAAGTTTGTTGGTTTTCATTCAGATGGTACATCTTCCATGAGGGGTATTTATGAAGCTTTATCTCCTAATCTTTGTATCCTCTTGATTTATGAGTTATCCATTGCATAGCTCACAGGGAAGCATCAAAAAGCGATGAGGCTTCATCTCATTTTCTAGAGTTACAATATATTAACAAATTTGAAACAAAGTTTATTCATGGCTTGGAAAATCAACTAAAGGACATGGAAAATTGATAGAGCTAATGTATACATTTCAAATCACTAAGTTAGTGGTCTTACAAATTCATAAAATTAGGCGAATCTCAAGAGGAAAGGTCATGGAAAGACTTGCTAAACTCATGCATTATTTGTTAGGATCAGGAGTTAGGGGAGGAAAAAATGTATGAGTTGGCAACAATATTTCAAGTGAAAGTTTGTGTCCATATACTTGCAGACATGCTCCTTGAATTAAATAATTTGAATCAAACGTTTGAAGAGGATCATGTTGATATTACATATATTGACACTACTTTAGATGTTTCTATTAGCATGTTTTGTAAACGATTTTTGGAAAGAACTTTTGGTGTAGATGCAGTGGATGTCTTCTTTTTTAGTTAAAGCATAAAGAGGAACCCTTGAATTTGCAGATAGTATAGCTGCACAAGTATGGCACATTTACATCCAATGAGGTTTGAAAGTTTTCCAAAGATGAAAATATTCGGGGCTACTATATGATTGTATTTTTTCGGGAAAATGTTTTATTGTAAAGGTGATTAAATATTTAGATAGGAGATTCATAGATTTACATGTATTTAATGTGACTAAGCTTTTCACTTCTCAACATTATTATGAAGAAGTGAATGATATAGCCCATCCAACAAAAATATAGTTGAAACGTTTATGTAAAAAAATTTAACATTGGGGAATCATCTATTGTGGATATTGCTAGATGTTTCAGTGAAATGAATGAATTTATTTGTGCTATTTGTAAATCATACTCTAAAAATCATATGTATGGCATGGAACCTATGTGGAGATGAAATGGTTTGAATACTTTCCATATCTAATGCAATTATGGCAAGCTATTCTTGTTATCCCAACAACTACACGAGTGTGTGAAAGTGGCTTCTGAAAAATGATGATAGATAAAGAATTTCATTGGAGACACTAGATATGTTAATGTTTCTATCTCTAAGTGCACATCATGCTCTAAATGAGATAGATTGGAATGCTACTTATTATGTATGGAAATAAATGAAAACTAAATATCCATTTCTATTAGGAAAATATATTTATATTTTCAATTGTGTAAGTCTAAATATTTTTGAACATCATCAAATGAATAGAAAAAACACATGTTTACCTTGTTTTAATGGAATTTGAAAATATTGGACACTATTTCATTATGAATTTTTTTTTTTTAATTTATTTAATATTACTTTTCAGTAGAAGTGATTTTCTTTTTATACCTTGAAGAGTCAGATAAATATATACCTTCGAAATGAACTTTAAGAAAAACCTTCAAATTTGATCACGGTCTGCTGCTAGCGAGATACACTTTGCACATGAAGCAGGCAAGCCGCCAATTCACAACTTCTTTGTGTTCACCGAACGCCGGGGCGACAAATTGGGGTCTTTTCTGTATAGGGTCTGGCCTTCGAATCCTGGCCAAGGCCATCGGCGTCTAGATTGTCCGCCGCCTCCTCCTCCTCGATTTGGTCGCGGTTTTTCGTGCGGAGAGAACGATGTGAAATTTAAGTTCGTGCCGTTGCTGTCGTTGTGGTTGTTGCTATCTGTTGTTTCAATTTCCTTCCTCATCCTCGTTCTTCTGCCATCGTCAACAGGATTTCTCCTCAAACCCCATTCATGATGTTGTTGCTGCTTTTTGTATTTATACATAGATGCATCCAGAGGGTAATCGTGTAATAAAGGTTGGGGCATGCAGAGGGTAATCGTGTAATAAAGGTTGGAGTTTCGGAGTGCGAGGGAGATTCGAAAGGCTAACGTGAGGATGTGGTATGAAGATGATGCGTGGATCTGATCTCGTTCTACGATTCCTAGACAAATGGGAGAGAAAATGGGTGCTGGACGCCATTGATGACCGCCTGCAGAGGCCACAGGATGAGGATTCGCATGCGCTGAAGAGAAAGCCCACAAATACAAGCTCAGTCTCGTCGGAGCTCTGCAAGAAAACCCCTCCAATGGCGTTATCTGAATGATAAACGCCCCACTCTCATCCATCGGCGCGATTCACAAAGGGTGTTCCCCACTATTTTGTAAATTAATACACGAATAGTTTTAAAAAAAATCAATTAAGGTTTGATTATTTCTTGGACTTCTAGGTTCATGCACTCAATATTAAATTGTAGGGATATTGCATCTCCAATGGCAGTCATTAAAAATAAAGCATCTCCAGTACACACCTAGAAATAGTCGCAGATAAAATATAATGTGCGGAGGGACTTTATTTTATTAGTGAAAGCGGAAACAATTATTAAATTTATCAGCGAGTGGAAAAGAAGTATATAATTTGACCAAAGAACTTTAGTTGTGTCAGATGATGTGAAAATGCATGGGGTTCTATGAGACTCTAGACTTCGCTCCCTGTATATATAGTATCTAGATAATTTA
>APFE030044958.1:82246-108081 GCA_000404065.3 Pinus taeda | reverse complement strand
CAATAATTTTTATAAAATATATTAAATATTTTAACAAGATAAATAAATGAAAAATTAATATTTATTTTCAAAATAGTTATACAATAATTTCTTTTTTATTTTTTAATTAATTATATTAATTATGCTGTAAGGTCTTTTTCTCTGAAACCAACTCCCCTCAGTGCGCACTCGTCATCACACTTTGTCGTTTGATCCATTGTTAGACGATTGCATTGTCCTACTCTGTTGATTTAATTGCATCGACAGAGATGGTTTTTTGTCGCCCTTTGTGCAGATGCCGTTGTCTTATACAATTCATGTTATGTGTTTCGTTGGCGAGGGTTTTCCCACATCCTTATGGAAACTACCCTACGCCCGTTCGCCACTGTTTCTTGACACTAGCCAGCCTACGCATGCTTAGTGAGAGAATGGGGACTGCCATGGCTTGCCTTGCCATTCTCAAATGAAAATACAAGGAAAAAAATTAATCAAGCTTTTTAGGTCAATTGCATTCTATGCCTTGTTGTTCTAGGGAAAAGGGGCAGATTTATAATCCTGTCATCCTGGTAGTCAAGTTTTATTTTTATTGTCGCAACTGTCAACGTGGGAGGTGTTTAATGATTTGTGTTACAGGTGAGGCTTTTTTCCTTCAGGTTTGAATGCCCAATTATTTTTTTAACTTGACTTGTGGTTTACCTTTGTTACCAATCTAACGTGCTCACTTCCCAACCAATCTATAGTCAAGTAGATGGGGTAGTAAAGAGGACATTAAGGCTATTTTCTCACTTTATCCCTTTCAACTAGGGTTCAAGAGTTTGTGCTCCAAAGCTTACTCACCCTTAAAAACAGGTAACAAATCATTTGACAGTTGTATTCATTTTCAAAATAGGTAACAAATTATTTAACAGTTGTATGCATTGATGTTGTGCATGGCCACAACTATGATGATGGGGCTACAATCTTCCCTCACAATGTAGGGCTTGGAGCTACCAGGCAAGTCCTGTATTAACTTTTCTCGTTTCTCTTGATAGAAATGCTTTAAACTATTGAATTTGGTTCAATGATTAACTAGATGGCATAAAAACCCTTCATCTCTGGGCAATAATAGATAGTATGCCCTCATTAGGTTAATAATTTATGTGCTTAATAAACCCTTGTTAGGGTATCCAGATGTAAAATATGTCAAAGGAAAAGGGATTTCATATGCCATTGTGGTTGTGGTTGAGATACCATGTTAGGCCTAATCCCTAAGCTTCCCTAGTTCAAAGTCAAAATCATTTAGGAAGTTTCATTTACAGCTTGTACCAATGTTTTATTGATGCAGGGATCCTAATTTGCCTAGAAGAATAGGAGCTGCTACACCTTTGGAAGTTTGAGCTACTAGCATTCAATATGAATTTGCCCCATATATTGGTTTAAGAGTCTTGTGTTGAGTGTTTTTTATGAACGTTTATTCAAATTGAGAGTAAAGTTTGGATTGTTTAGAGTTCTTTGTTTGGTGTGGACAGGTTTGCAGAGATCCTCGATGGGGGTGCTACTTTGAAAGCTACAATGAGGATCCAAAAATTTTCAAGGCCATGACAGAAATAATCTTTGGCATACAGGGGCAGCCTCTTGCCAATTCCATGAAAGGGGTTCCCTTCCTAGTTGGACAGTCAGTTGAAAACCTTGTGTTTTATTCATTTGTCCTTTCCCATAGAACGTGAATTTCTTTGATCAATCAATTATGCCACCATTTGGTATTTACATAGTTAGTGATCTATTCATGTCTGTCAAGTCAAATGTTGCAGCTTGTGCTAAACTTTTTGTGGATTATGGCAGAACAACCAAGGATATCAATGAGAATAATATTGTAATCAATTATAAACGATTGTTGCACATCCACATGGAGGCCTATTTTGATGTCATTGCCAAAGGAGTATCCACCATTATGGTTTTCTATTTTAGTTGTAATGGACAGAAGATGCACGCTAACAATTTTCTTGTTTCTTATTGTCTTAAGAAGCATCTTGGCTTCAAATTATTATTGTTGTGTCTTCTTATCATTGGTCTTGGTTTTGTATTTTACCTTTTCAAGAATTTATATCATGTAGAACATGCAACCGGTTAGTTTAAAATGATGCCTTCTTGTATTGGTCACAGGGCTTTGTTATTTCAGATTGGTAAATTATTGACAACATAACTAAACCACCTGGTGCTAATTATTCTTTGTCAGTTTTTCATGGTGTGAGTGCAAGGATTGACATGGTACTGTATTTCTCTCTCACGCTAGACAGTGTTCCAATTTTCAGGAGCCTTGATTAAATAACGTTCATGCCCACCTGGCCTTTTCTAATGGAAAATTGTTTGATAGATGATGGTTCCCTACAATTTCAAAGACTTTATTAGTGATCTATCTTCACAAATAAATAGTTTGATCCCCGTGACTAGAATAAATTATGCAGTTAGAAGAATATTGAGAGTAAAATTCACATGGGGTTATTTGAGCATCCTCTAGGCAATCTGAGCCTGGCCAACCAACTTAGCAGCAAGGTGAACTCTTAAGTGTATGATGTTTTTTTTTTCATTGAAAGATTGTTTTGGTGAATGAATAATACCTACGAGTGTTTTACTCTAAGTGTTGTCCTCTATACAAAAGTAAAAACATATATCCATAGTTGTGTTTC
The DNA here is from genome assembly GCA_000404065.3 of Pinus taeda. Classification (NCBI taxonomy): domain Eukaryota; kingdom Viridiplantae; phylum Streptophyta; class Pinopsida; order Pinales; family Pinaceae; genus Pinus; species Pinus taeda. The sequence goes on along the minus strand of APFE030044958.1, from coordinate 105,436 downwards.
TATTTGTTATTTTAAGATTTTTACAGCCTAACATTCTCTTTATAGTATATACCACCATATTTTGGAAGAGGATATGCAATTTCACCCATGTGTTGTAATGGTGGTGATGTACTAGTTCTCTTTAACTTCACCACTAAGGAAATGACCTTGTACTTTATACTTGTTGATGAAAAAATTTGTTAAGGTTACTTCTAATGTTGTTTACGATAATGAATATGGCCTTATTTCCTTTTCATGTGTCTTTTGTTCTATAATTGCTATATTTTCCCTTGAAAAGTTTTTTAAGGATCTTTATCATTGTTTTTAAATTTATCATTCATCTAATTAATTAATAACAACTGATGAAATTTAGTAAGACTTGGTAAATAGATTCTTCTCCCATACGAAACTAGCATAGTCTAAATTTAAAGGCTAATCGAAACTGTAATATGAATCTCGTTTGAGCCTATATACAGACACATTTAGAAAACATACACAAAACATGTAGATAACTATCGAGATCCCCTTTTAGTGCTATTCCATTATCATTGAATAAAAAGCTGCTAGGAAATTTCATATGCAGAACTTTATGTAGCATAAATAAAACTAAAATTCTCTAATATTGATACAGATTTGTACATTGTGGCGGATGCTCTTAGGAAGTGGATACGAGTAAACCACATAGCACCTATGAGCTCGCATGGGTCACACTTACAAGATAGGATCTTGCAACCAGGTTAGCATGATGTCAGGTATACGGAGATTGTGCACAGGTTGCAGCAGAATTCAGGTAGTGGTACAGGTGGTGGTATAGGTATAGGTACAGGTGGTGGTATATGTATAGGTACAAGTAGTGGTACAGGTAGAGGTAGAGGTGCAATTGAATAGGATATATAATATTGTCTCATGACAAATGGAGTGGTTAGGTTTACGGACAGGATATATGTGCTAGATAATAGTGAGCTCAAAAAGGTGATATTGATAGAGTTTCATGCGAAACCATATTTAGGTCACCTAGGTTATCAAAAGACGCTGACAACAGTGAAGAAGTTTTTTTATTGGGTGAATTGGAAGAGAACATAGCATATTTTGTGGCTAGGTGCCTAGATTGTTAGCAAGTAAAAGCATAGTGTAAGCATCCAGGTGGACTGCTACAATCGAGTGTGTTTCTCGAGTGGAAATGGGAGTTCATTTCAATGGAATTCATCGCAAGTTTTCCAAGGACAGTGAGACAACATGATTCCATCACTATAGTGGTGGATGGGTTGACAAAGGTAGCGTACTTCATTCCAACGAAGTCTACATTCTCAGTGAGTGATGTAGCACAGAACTTCATCAAGGACATGGTCATATTGCATGGAGTTCTGGAAAGGATTGTATCAGACAAGGATGCAAAGTTCACTTCCACATTTTGGAAGGATTTATTTGCAGGGTTGGGTATAGAGTTGACCTTTACTATGACTTATCATCCACAGAAAAATGGATAGGCAGACATGGTCAACAGGATATTGGAGGACATGTTGAGGATCTATGTGATGCATCAATGTTAGAAGTGGGAAGAGTACCTTCCACTGATAGATTTTGTTTATAATAATGTGTACCAGGATTCACTGAGGATGAGTCCCTTTGAGGCATTGTATGGGTGTAGTTTTCATACTCCCATCAGTTAGAGTGATTTAGTTAACAGGGTGTTGATTGGACCAGACATGTTGGTAGATGGGGAGTGAGAAATGGAGGTGATCAATAAGAATTTGAAAGTGGCACAAGATAGGAAGAAGAGTTATGTAGATCAGAATAGGTTATTCAAGGAGTTCTAGATTAGGGAACTAATGTACATGCACATCAAACCAAAGAAGTGCTCCTTGTGGATTGAAACATGTGCCAAGCTGGCATCCTTATTTTATGGACCTTTGAGGATTATTGAGAGAATTGGGTAAATATCCTATCAACTTGCGCTACCTCCGACAATGAAAGTCCATAATTTTTTCCATGTGTCATTACTTAAGAAGTACGTTAAAGATGTTGGTCATGTGATTGATTGGTCTGTAATGCAGGTGGAGCCAGAAGGAGAATTCTAGTTGGAAACACAATGTATTTTGCATAAAAACATGATCATGCTCCGGAATCGAGCAATCAAGTAGGTTAAATTGCAATGGAAGCACTTTGAGGCCAATGAAGCTACATGAGAGATGACAGGATATGTATCCTTCCTTATTCGCTATTTGAGCAGACGTTTTGGTATATGTTTTTGGTACTTGTTTTAGTGATGTTTGGTATATGTACATATGTATATGGATGTAAATACCACCATAAGTTATGTTATATAACTCCAATAAGCAGTACATGTGTCATGTCATTATCATGCTATATTTGTTATGTTGTCATGTTGGTTTTCTTCTCAGTAGAATGATCATTGTAAACACTGCAATGAACTAAGTTATAAATCTCCATGGGAAATATGTTTTGCTTACAACAACCTTGTTGGTTATATGTATCATTCAACACTAAGGATGATGTTATGTTAAAGGGGAGGATTTTGTAACATCCTTAGTGAAAATTACATGAAATAAAAGTTAATAAAGGAAAAATAATAACCACAGTTGATGGGACACTTATTCCAAAATGAGTGTTTGGCAAAAGCATAATGATGTGCATCACTTGTGGTTAATTAATGGCTAAGGAAATTGGCAAAGGAAATGGAAAAGGATTTGGAAAGGAAAAGTGGCATTTTGCCACATTTATTTATGAAAATAATGGAAATTAGGATAAAAGGGATGTGAAAGGTCACATGTTGCATGTGAGGAGGAGAATGAAGGAAACTGATGGAAAATGACAAAAATACAAGCATCATTAATAAAAAGGATTCTAAGGATGAGTTCATGGATTTTGTCAATTTAGTTTTGGATCTCTATGTTTGTTCTCTCTCTTATACTCTTGGACATTTAGATTTTTCTTGGAGAATTCTTGGAGGACATTAGGATTAGTAGCCACAATGAGTTTTGCTTGTAGGTACAGAGTTTCATATATGTTTTCATCACTAGTGTTGGAATGCATGGAATATGCATGTGGTTTATTGGTCATGATCTGTCACTAGCATGGAGGATTTCCTAGATTGATAGTGGATTTTTCTAGCCTTTCCATTTCTTAGATAGCCATGGTTTTATGGGTTTATTTTTTTTGTTTTCCTGGTTGGTTCTCATGATTCCTTTAGCTTGGATTGAGTTAGTAGTTCCTAGAGCCATGGTTGGACAAACACTTTCGAGCCTTGTAACAACTTCGGTTGAGTTACTAATCCTAGAGCCTTGGTTGGACAAATGGTATAGAGCCCTTGGTGGGTCAAGTTACTAGTCCTGGAGCCTTGGTTGGACAAACGCTATAGAGCCCGACAACTTACATGAGTTGAGTTACTAGTCCTAGAGCCTTGGTTGGAACAAATGTTGTGGATCCTTTGAAGGCTTGGGTAGAGACCAATCTGGTGATGGTTTTGTGATGTGTGACAATGAGGTGGAATCATTGTTTGATGGGTTGAGGTGGTTTGGCCTCTGTATGCCTTGGATGGTTTTGATTTGTGTGTTTTATGAGATCCCACATTCATGATTGGAATATAGCACAGGGGTAACTAGCTAAAGAGATTTTTTGCTTAACCATGTCTACGGTTGGGTGGTTCGTGGAAGTCCCACAACTGGTTGACCTTTGCAACAATAATATGAGGTTATTTATCCTTTTTATTTCATGAGTATTATATTGGTTTATATTTGGATTATGTGGCTATGATTTACATGCTATTTATGTTGATATTATGTTGGTTATGAATATGTATGGCTCTCATCATGATTTTACTTGTATATGTATGAACAATGTATCTATCACATAATCGATGAAATTGAAACTAATGCGTTGTGGTATCAATTCTTCTTAGTGATTCTCATATGAGTATGAGACCCCTATGTTTAGATATATTTTTTACACCTATAGATTACATATTTGTGATATGTTGGACCAAATGCATGTCATGGCTAGTAGGGGCCTAGTCAAGGGCTTGCTCAAGTAATTGCATTTGTATCATCATTCCATTGTTACTTTTCTGTTATAAAGGTGTCATTTATTTATGCGCAGTGACTTGGGCTCTCAACCTGAAAAAGTGGCTCAAATCCCTAGGACATAGGCACAACAATGGGGAGAAATGTCCTAGATGTTGGCATACCATGATGTGGGATCATCCAGAGCCTTTTGGATGCATGCATGCCCATACCAAGGGAGCATACATGAGTGTAATGGCCTAAGAACTCAATGGGACCTAGGGGTTAGTTACCTGAGAGGTGGGATGGTTCCTAGGAGTCTTGTTGCTGATGTAGAAGGTTTATATCATGTGTTTCCATCGGTTCCACTAACTTAAGGTGGCTTAGGAGGTCAAATAATATCATAGTAACTTCTCGTCACATGGTGACCCTAGTTGGTTAGTTACTTTGGTAGATATGGGAGGAGCGTGTTACATTATTAACGACTAGTTGACCAAACTTAGTGTTACCAAGATTTTTAGGTATCAACCTATTTTTCTATATATATTTTTGTACTTTCAACTGGAGAAATTTTCTAGTATTCAACGACAAAAAAATGATCTAGGTGCAAATGTGCTTTCTGTAATTCATTGGACTTCAATGTTGAGGAAGCATTCAAAGGAGTTTTCATTTTGGATTTAGTTAATCATTTTTTATCAATCTCCTTCAGCCATATTTATGATGTATCACCAGCAAGAGTATTTCCAAAGATCAAAATAATTTTGGAGCTCAGCGAGGGAATGACATTAAGGGATTGGTATTTATTATATAAAGACTTTACTAAAAGCAGAAGGTGTGGATTTGAATTGGCTCCTTATAGGATTCCAATTTTCTTCATATGAGAATTTTTGCATTGGATTTTATCAAACAAAGTTTAAGTGTGGATCAAATTCATTTTGGTTCCAAGAAGCACCCTGCTCTCTTCAAACTATAAGTAGACATTGAACAATTTTCCGTTAACACTAGAGAAATAAATTAGGACGTTGAAATGATGTTGCAGAATATGGAATTTTCATAGATGGCGTTGGGCATTATCATCCTCATGGTATTGTTTCCATTATAAAAGTTGAAAAAGGTAAAACTCCTTATAAACATTTGCTAAGGCCAGAGGTGGATAATTTTTCCAATAAGGAGATTTAAGAGTAAGATCCTATGATAATTTCATGGGTAAATATAGGAGCATATTATCCTTCAAATCTAGATATAATGGAAACTCCATAGAAGAGAGAGAGGGAACTAAAAAGGGTATTTTCTAGATACACAACAATCAACCTCTAAATGAGAAAACATAGAGTACAGGGTATAGAAGAGGAAAATATTAGGGGAACCAGAGGTATCAATCATAGACGCTACATCAAGTGAGGATGTCACATCAATAATGTCTATTTCTAATACAGAGTTGCTACCATATGTTGTTTTAGAACTAGAAGCATCATCATCTGGTTAGTCACCTATCACATCTCCTATGTATGAGAACATATTTTCTTAGTTTATGAAAATCAAGAGAATAAATACAAAACTAAGGTAGGAGTATGATAATGAAATTTTGAATCATGGCACAACCTCGCAAAGTAGATTATTGGGAACCTTAGATTATGAAAAAGGACAAAATCAAATGGAAGTTTTAGAACCAAAATCTTAGATGATTAAAATTGCAAAGGATTACAAAGCTACCAAACTCACTGTTGACCTAAAGAATAATCATGTGGTTGATATGATGAATTTCCATAGGAAAATATAAGAGATGTTGTGTATATCTTTATCAATCTTAGCTATTAATTTTGCTAACTTGGAGAATTTTATAAGTAAGGTGGCCAATCAACTAAAGGAAAATATTTCCACTAGGACCAAGAAAATGCAGATTGAAAATATAGAGAACATTGTGAATAAATCTAGGTGTATATCCAAATGACTCTTTCCAATTACATTAGTAAAATATGGGGACACAAATATCCAAATGTTGAGGAAATATCTGAAGATGTCAACTCAGAAGCATGTTCAACCTATAGATTTGGAGGCAGTGCAAAGCGAGAATGAACAATTACTTTGATCATAGAACATGAAAAATATTTTGAAAAACTAGAAATATATGTTGAAATATTATTGAAATAAAAAGTTGACCACACATGTGTAATGACCATTTGTGAGACAACTATGATTGAGGCATATCCTTCAGAGAATTCGTTGAAACAATGTCAACACTCAACCTGAATGATTAAGAAATTAACAATCTAAAGAAGATATTATAGTTCAAGAGTGGTGCATTAAGTTAAGCACATAATGAATAGGAATGGAAAGATAGAATTCTTAGCACCAAACTCAACCAAAAGGCTTCTCTACAAACTCAGATTAAATGGTATAAAAAATAATTCATTAGCACTAAGCCATTGATTGGAACTAGAAGGAATATATGGAAGAATTTTACTACATATATTTCAAAAAATTAGGAATCTGTTGCAGTGATTGGTGAGGAAGTAGAATTATTAATGGTTAATGAAAGAAAGTTGTAGATCAAATTCAATAGGATTCAAGAAACAAACCTTAACTCACAAACAAAATAATCAAATTTTGTAATTCCAAAAGTAAAAAATAGCTCTTATTATTTGGGGTTAATGATAGACCCAACATGATAATGGAAACCAATATAGTTATTATTAAAAGAAATTGTATGCAATAAGTATTGGAAAAAAACAAGTCGGTTCAAAAGGAGACAATTCATTTAATACCAAATTTAATATTTCAAGAGGAATGGGAATTCCTTCCTGTTGGAATGTAAATGGAAGGTTGATACCTCTAGATGTATATAAATAAATGCTATCTAAGTTTGGGACAAATGCTAGTAAGGTTTTTGATATGAAAGTAGCCTTAAAAGATGAATAAATTGTGGATAAACTCACAGATGGCTTCTACATTCAATGTCAATTAAGATTGTTTTTCCTAGTAAGCCAACATATCAAAAATTTATAATCTAGATATAGCTTATGGTAAAATGATACCATACAGTTATTCAATTGGATTTTATTGGAAGAAATTCGATAACTTTCTCCCATGAATCTCTGAAATACTACAACAAATTCTAAGAAATAAACACAAGTTGAAGTTCAAGATTGAGTTGAGAGATTGTATATTTTTGTTCTCATAAATACTGGTTTTTGTAATTTTTTATAAAAGCTAGAAAGCAACTTGAATGAAGGTTGGCTTTTGGAGAATAAAATACTTGTAATTTGTATTGAAGCACTTTACTTTCAGAAAGCTTAATAAAAGGATTATTATTTCAGCATATGGTAGTTTGTTTATTATGTGAGTAATGCTTTTTTTTTGTAATAAATTTATATGAACATTTTAAAATTATATGGAGCACCAAATAGGTTAAGTTGAGGATAAAGTTCGCGTAATTCCCTTGGAAATGTTATGTTTGACACCAAGATTAAAATATAAATAGTTTATTTGTATTTTCCCTCTACACTCATTAATTGTATCCCAAACTTCATATAAATGAGATATATTTTTTTGTTGAGCTACTAAAATGCTATTTTGTACACTTTCTTGCTATATCATGTAACTAATATATCCAAGTTGAGTGTAAATGTTATCTGACATATTTATGCAATTTGTATCATCATCTTTAGCTATTTGTGTCTTTCATGGCTGAATGTTATCCTTTTGGTTAAGCTTTTGGAGTGATTGTGTTTTACATTTTAAAGCAATGATTGAGACCATTATCAACCATCTTTTAAAAACCCCCACATCTTGATGTCTTGACACAATTTCCTAGCCAGAAAATGTTTACAAGAGACAACAACTACTAATAGAAGTGATGGTTCGAAACTCAATAATACTTGGAAATTTGTAATTAATAAAGACAAAAGAAAGCTCAATAGTTTCTTCCTTTGGTTAATTCATTATCATTTCAATGCTTTTATATATATATATATATATATATATATATATATATATATATATATATATATATATCCCTCCACCATGTAGCTAGTGATTCTTGATGATGGATTTTGTTTTAGAAGAGTAAAACAATAGATAATCAAATTGGATTTACAAATTACACAACTACAAGCCAGTAATATTCAAACATATCTATCAATAATTAAATATATATCATAAATATTTTAATATTATTAATATTGATTGAATATTCTAGTAATCATTTATATACAAATAATCAACTTAAACAATGAAACAATTAAATATTAAGTAACATATACCAATAAATATAATTAATTAAAAAACATGGAAATTAATTTTGATTGAAATATATCAACTCTATAAGGCTCAAAACATATATTTTTTCGAGGGATTGGGAAGTTCACTTTTCAAGAGAATTATATGTACTCATGGGTCGATATGGTCTCTATGAGTATCTACATTTCACCAACTTCAGCGTTAAGTGGTTGTCTGATGAAGGAGCCTCCAACTAAAAGACGACAATTGGAATTGATTTCTTTTGCTGGACAGAAGAAGAAGTTTTTAAATTTTATTTTATTTTGTTTTAAGTTAAATTTGGGCTAACATATCCATTGTAATTTGCAATTAAAAGAATAGTTATATTAGGATTAGTTAAAGTGTTGGCGATTAGTTTCAATAAATTACTATACAACTAAAAGACAATTTCTCAACCATATGGGAATGCTAGAAAGGTACAAATAAAACCAGACCCACCTAGGTGAGGGCCTACCATCTTATGAAAGAACAATAATCATAAATAATTGATTTGATAAACTATGTGTGTGAAGCATTTTACTATCATAAATTCTCTGTAATTATATGTGACATTCTCGACATCTTACTTAAGGCTAAATAGACTATTAACCACATACTGAGTTCTATTTGATAAATGAACTAATAACATAGGAACCAATACCATGAACCAAGATGCATTCAAATTAAACAAGGAGGAATAGTAAATTATCTACAACGAATTGAACCAAGAAGGAACAAGGTATTTCAAATCAAGATTACAGTCGAAACAAACTGAGCGAATACAACATCGCAAAGAAGATACCACAAGTAAATTTTACAAAAATATTTTGATAAACATAATCTAAATTATTTTCATTTCAAAGAGTAAAAAATATACAATTTACTGGATGTAACATTGGATGAGCTCTAGATGGTATTGAACAACAAACCTAGCAAGGGTTTATAAAATATATGTATTATCAAATGGCTAGTTCTACCCTGCTCACAAAACTCATAACGTATTCAAACAAACCCGAGACAAGCACAACACTACTCAAGAATATGATATGAAAAAAACCCTCTTGGGGTTTTAAGTTTTTTAATGCAACTAAACTACCAGCCACAAAGGAAAGGCCCTACCCTTTTCACACAAGGAGATTTGACCTCAAAGTTAGTAAGGAGATATCCAGGTTCAATACCTGCAACCACAACAAAATACCCAAATCAAAAAGACAGAGAAATATGTTTGGTAGACAAGACTGCAAAGAGAGGAAGTGAAGAATTCCATTGATAACTTACCTGGAGAGACAAGTCATCGAACCAGAAGACGAGAGGAATAGAATAAGAAAGAGTAGGTATCCGTCATAGTGAGGTTACAAAGGGATTTTACCTACTCACAAAGAAGCCCAAAGATCAGTACAACGAAGACAAGTGTTGATAGAAAAAAATAGAACAAAAGACTTACCTGTGCATCACCAAGATGAGGTGCTCAGGAGCAAAACTGAAATCTATTGAACATGCAAAAGATGGTTATAGAAGTCACATACAGGATTGTGGAAATTCGAGTAGAAGTTGAAGGATAATAGTAACACAATGAACAATGTTACCAAGCATGTGTGTCTCATGAAGAAAGTGAGCCCGCAAAGAATAAGCCGAAGCCATTTCACATAGACATAGAACCTCCACAAACCACATGTGGTCATAGGGTCGAAACCCTCGCCCTCACATTTCTCTCAGGCCTTGTGATGAAAAAGAAGAAATGACAAACAAACACTAAGGACAAAAAACAAAGGTCTTTTAAGCGGAGAAATGAGCCCATAGATTCAGCCTGAGATTGCATGAGTGTGATCGCTTAAGAGAAGGGTGTAGGTAGGTAGAATTAATCTCAAAATTAATTATAAGGTCCTTGAAGTACCAACACCGACAATATTAAATTTGTTGAAATTAAAATTTGCATCCTCGAGTTCCACACCAATTGTGGTATCAGAGCCAGGCTTTTCTTCTTTCAGTGAAGATGGAGGTAGGAAGAAGAGGTCAAGGAAGATCCATCATAGGAGTAGTAGCTGAGGGGCTATGAGAAGAGATCGGAACTTTTTCTGCACGTTTGGTAGCAGTGGAAATAGGAAGGTGCAATGATCTTGAAGCTGGATATGACAGTGAGGATGAAAATGCGGCAATAACAGATGGGTCGGAAGATGAGGGACTAGAGATCAAACTGTTGAAATCAGTTTTGATGGCTAGCAGCAAGCCAAGACCAAAAATTTATAACTATGATGGAAACTTATCCACAGAGTCATTATTGGACTAGATAAGTGAGTTAGATAAATATTTTGAATATGAAGAGAAAGTTTGTTGTTATCAAGTTGAAAGGACATGCATCACTGTGGTGGGATAGTGTGCAATCATAAAGGAGGAGATTGAATAAACCACTAATAAAAAAGTGGGACAAAATGATTGTGAAGATGAATTATTCCTAAAGATTACCAAATTACCCTTTACAGATAGATGTAGAACCTAAGGCATGGATGTCCAAAAATCTGTCCAATCCTAGTCTTCCTTGGTAGCCAAAATCATAATCACTAATGCCACTTAAATTCTTGAAAAGCCTCTTCATTGCTATCCAATGCTCCTTCCCTGGTTTTGTAGAAAACTACTCAATACTCCAACTACATTTCCAATGTCTGGTCTTGTACAAACCATTGCATCATCAAGCTACTGAGTGCACTTGCTTATGGAACACGAGACATGTCCTCTTCCTCTTCTTGTGTCTTGGACATTGTTCAATACATAACTTTACACCTACACGAATAGTAACCTTCATCGGTTTTCTATCCTGTATATTAAACCTCTGCATTATTGTCTCGACATACTTCCTATGATTTTACGATGGATTTCTCCTTTCCCAATCTCATTTAATTTCCATGCCCAAAATATAGTTTGCAGCACCAACATCCTTCATGTTGAATTTTGACAGATAATTGGGACTTCAAATCTTGGGTAATTTCTTTGTCATTTCCAATCAGTAATATATCATCCACATACAAGCCCAGATAAATAACACGACCACCAATTAAATTAAAATACACACAGTGATTTGTTGTGCTTCTAGTGAAGTCAAGTCCCTATATAAATGTATGAAATTGTTTATACCACATTCTTGGTGATTGTTTTAACTCATATAGAGACTTTTTTAACCTGCATACCAGTTCTTTCTTTCCCTTCACCACATACCCTTCTGGTTGCTTCATGTAGATCTCCCCTTCCAGATCCCCATGAAGAAATGTTGTCTTCACATCCATGTTTTCTACCTCAAAATAAAAAGAAACAACAACAGATTAAAAGTAATCTAATAGAAGATATCTTGGAAACAAGAGAAAAAATATCACCAAAATCAATTCCTATCACCTGGGAATAACCTTTTGCTACCAACCGAGATTTTTATTTCTCCACCTTACCTTCTGCATTCATCTTATTCTTTAACACCCATTTGTTTCCAATGGGTTTCCTTCCATCTGGTAACTCCACTAGGTCCCAAGCCTCATTTTTGTCCAAAGATGCCATTTCATCAACCATGGCCTCTTTCTAGAGTTTTCCATCCTCTGAATCTACTGCCTGCCTCACATTTTTGGGATCATCATAAGTAATAGATAAAGAAAAATTTGAGCAAAAAGTAGATGGACTATACCTTTCTAGTTGCCTCCTTTCTCAAACCGATCTTGTCACTACTGGAGTTTGTGGCTCTTCATCTTCTAATTCCTCTTCTATTGTAGAGTCTGATTCTCCCTCCTTTAGCCCAAACTACATCTTCTCAGGTTCGTTTGGTAGGACTTCATGTTTAATAACATCTTTCACCTCCTAAGCACCACATCTCAGTTGTACACAACCTTCTTTATTTTAGCGTTCCAAATATTATAACCTTTTAAACCATCCTTATACCCAATAAAGATGCACCTTTCAAATTTACTATCCAACTTAGTTCTTTTCTCCTTTGGAACATGTACATATGCATCACAACCAAATACCCTCATATGTGAAAGAGAGGGTTTCTTATTAGTCCATACCTCATGTGAAGACTTATCCTCCAACGATGATGAAGGTGATCTATTAACCAGGTAAAATGTAGTCTCCACCACCTCTACCCAGAATTCTAGAATTCTTGTCCTAACCTGACACAATTGAGCATGCTTCTTTCCTTTTCCATAAATGCCATGTTCATTATTTCTGCAACCTGATTTTGTTGAGGTGTGTATGGAGTAGTATTCTACCTTGCTATACCACAATTATTACAGAGCTCTTCAAATTCCTTCTTGAAGAACTCTCTACCATTATCTATCCTCAACACCAGAAAACCTGATTTATATCAAAATAATTTTTTTTCTTGATTGGAAACTCCCAAGAAAGGTACATTACATTATGACATGGACACAGACACTTGAAATAAACTATAGAAGCCTACAATGGAGTCTTTGACCAATAAACCATTGACCTAAGCATGAACTCATGCTTTAATAAGTCAATTTTTTAATAAAAATATTGATTCTTTATTTTGAAAAATAAATTACATCATGAATAAAATATATTTATGAATACCAACAATAGTTACATTCTTCAACACTCCCTCTTAACTATGGAGATATTCATAGTTACATATATACTGAGGTACATGGAAGATCTCAAAATGATATGCTCTATGAAGAGTCACAACACACACATTACTATGGATTAGATACCTAACTAGGGTACTCTAATTGGGTGGGACTAAGGTGGCCTCAAGATTTAGCCATTATAGGAACCATTAGGATTTTAAGCTCTACCACCAAACCAAGGATCTAGGTGTGTAACCAAGGTTCAAGCTCCATGACCAACGTCTCCCTCCCTACTTCGAGATATAGACATCAACACATAGGTTGACCATAGCTATTCTCAATCATCTTGCCATAAGATGCTTCATCTCTCCTAATAAACTAAATCAAATATATCCACCAATCCAAGCATGCTTGAAATGTTCAATCTTTTATAGAGAGATCATACATAATCACAACCTCAATTAGTAATAAACTTTAAAATGTATATATACAAGTCAAATCAAACCTTTGGGTTCCTCAATCATTCTGATGCTGCTTATGTCATCTTCAATCTTATCAAAGGTTTTCCTTTTCCATTTCTTCAACAATACCAAATATAGTATGATTACTTCTCAAGTATTTTGTTTATAACTTCATGAATCATCAACATTCATCTATAGTACTTTCCTTTATTCAGTTTCATTCTTATTTCAAGGTATTCATTATGATTTTCATGATATGCCCTCCCTCTCAACTGGAGAGATATACCCTTTCTTCTATCTCCCTCTCAACTTGGGGAGATCAACAACTTCATAACTTTAGAGAGGCTCCATTCTTTCAAGACTTCATTTCTTTCTTATAGAATCAAAGTCACCTTGATCATTGTCATTATTATAGCTTCCTTCATCATACTTATCATTATTATCTTCAACTTATGAATATTTTGAAGATTATGTACCTGAAAATCTTAAACAAAAAGAAGAACCAAATACAAATATACAAAAGCATGAAGACAACTATAATATGTTTATCATGTCACTATAATGGAAGCATCAAAATATAAAATTCATAATTATAAGGAAGCATATCCATTTACATGCTAGACTTCTATTTTTTCTAGGGTTTTATCATAGACCCTAGACTCCATCTTCGAGAGCCAAAGCACTAGTTTTAAGTAATAAAAATTCAATCATAGTATTATACATCTAAGGTTTAAAAATTATTCTTTTATAAATTACATGTCAAACTCTACTAGGGTTTGTTGCAAACGATAGATTTTATTATCAAAGCTAAAAAATATTATCATGGCTTAGAATATCAATCTCTACTAAGTTTTTGTTACAAACCCTTGATTTCACAAATTGAAACATGAGTATCAACAATCATTCTCACATATACACATCTAATATGTATTTCACATCAATATCTACTAGGTAAACCCAAGATACGAACATCAATACATTGAAGTTAGACATACAACAATTTTCACTAGGCTAGGGATTTGATAAAACATACGAACATACACCTAGGGCTTCATTCCTAAGATCTTACTATAAATACTAAAAAGGTTTTGTTCAAAAACCCTAGTTCACCAAACCCTAAAGATCTAAGGTTTTGTTCATAACATTACCAAAACCCTAAACATCAAAAGAATAGGATTTCTAGACTTCATCAATAACCCCTAAGTAGATTAGGGTTTCATAGTCAATATCCTTACTATAAAAAAGGGTAGGGTTTTATAGTGAACCCTTAAGGTTAGGGTTTGACAACAATGATCAAATAAGAGACAATATAATGAGGGTATATTCAATCTATCCATTAATCACCCTAAAATGAATCTTTAAGATTCAAAATCTTAGACATAATAATGTTAATAATGTAAAGAAAATTTCAAAAGAGAATGAACATACCTTTTATATGAAGAAAGCCTTGTAACGAAACTTGTAATTTAAGATATACCTTGAATTGTCCTTTAACAAAATTTGTAGGACATCAAATCTTAACAAGATTCCTTCGCAACAAAACTTCTTCCATGCTTCAAGCCTATTCTTTGAAGCCTCCTCCAAAACTTCTAAACATTCAACAAGCTTTCCTTACCAAGGAAAATATAAAGAAAATGTTATTAGCATACAGTACAAACAAATCTTGATATGGAGGAGGAAACCAAACATGAAAAGATGAAACAAAGAAAAAAATACTTATTTCTTAGTAAAATGATGGACACTCCCTCTTAATTTAATCTTTCTGAGGGATACCTACAACTTATCAAAATAATTAAAAAATGTTCAGACAAGACATGTTAGACCTACAAACTCTAGAAATAAGATCATAAAGGAAAACAATACAAAACTTAGATTAGAAGACTAAGAAGGATATGTAAGAGAGGACTTAGTAGTATAAGTCTTTGACTTTCTATTCTTCAGTATTGTTCTTCGTAGGTGGAGTTTTAGCAATGATATTTGCTTGTTCCCTATCTGTCTTATTATTTCTAGGATTCTCAAGACATTGATTTTTTTAATGACTCATCTTATGACAGTTGTAGCATTCAATCTTGGATAGGTTAACTTTCTTCTTTGGTCCTTTGAAATTCTTGAATGTTCCATTGTTCTTGTGATGAGAAGAATATCAATTAGAGTGTTGTCTTCTTCATCCCCCTTCTTGTTGTTTACTAATGATATTCAGGTTTCTCCTTGACTGCATGCATTCCACATTTGTTCAAATGTCAGAGTATCCTTCCAACTGTTAATTCCTAATGCAAAATCACTCCAATATTTCGATAGTCCTAGAAGAGAACTAATTAGAATTTCCTTGTCTGGTACAACTTCATCTATTGCTTGGAGTTCATATCTTACTCTAGATACTCTTACAAGGTAGGATGATACAGTCTCATCCCTTGTGATCTTTATTGTCCTTATTTCATTATTGAACCTTGTTATTAACCAATGTTCTTAATGGTGAGTAGTTTGAAGAGAACCACATTCATTTCTTGAGCAGAGTCTACGTTGGATATGTATGGAATTAGGGTATCCTTTAGTCGATCTACTATTAGATTCATGGCCAATATTTTAGTTTCTCTAAACTTCTCTTTCTCTTCTTCATATGTAGGTTTATTTACTTTTCCTAGAACAAGGTCCAAAACTTTGCGTTTAGCGAGGATAAGATCTATCTTCTTTTTCCAATCCCTGTAGCTAGAGACTCTTTATAGTTTGTTTTCTCCCTTTATTTATTTTGTCATATTGTTGTATTCTACTCATTGTGACCTTCCTTCAAACCTTTTTTCTTATATCTCTCTTTTCAATGAAATCCCCATATAAATGTATGAAATTTTTGATACCACATTCTTGGTGACTGTTTTAACCCATAAAGAGACTTTTTTAACTTGCATACTAGCTCTTCCTTTCCCTTCACCACAAACCCTTCAGGTTTCTTCATGTATATCTCTTCTTCCAGATCCCCATGAGGAAATGTTTTCTTCACATCCATCTTTTCTACCTCAAAATCAAAAGAAACAACAATAGATTAAAAGTAACTTAATAGAAGATACCTTGGAAACAAGTGAAAAAATATCACCAAAATCAATTCTTGTCACCTCGAAATAACCTTTTGCTACCAACCGAGCTTAGTATTTCTCCACCCTATCTTCTTCATTCATCTTCTTCTTAAACACCTATTTTCTTCCAATGGGTTTCCTTCCAGCTGACAACTCCACCAGATCCCAAGCCTCATTTTTGTCCAAAGATGCCACTTCATCAACCATGGCCTCTTTCTAGAGTCTTCCATCCTCTGAATCTACTGTCTCCCTCACATTTTTGGATCATCATCAGTAATAGATAAAGAAAAATTTGAACGTAAAGCAGTTGGACTACACTTTTATGGCTTCCTCCTTTCTCAAACCGATCTTCTCACTACTGGAGTTTGTGGCTCTTCATCTTCTGTTTCCTCTTCTATTGTAGAGTTTGATTCTTCCTCCTTTAGCCCCAACTATATCTCCTTAGGTTCCTTTCATAGGACTTCATGCTTAATAACATCTTTCACCTCCCTATACACCACATCTCGGTTGTACACAACCTTATTTATTTCACGGTTCCAAATCTTATAACCTTTTAAGCCATCCTTATACCCAATAAAGATGCACCTTTCAAATTTACTATCCAACTTAGTCCTTTTCTCCTTTGGAACATGTACATATGCATCAGAGCCAAATACCGTCATATTTGAAAGAGAGGGTTTCTTACTAGTCAATACCTCATGTGAAGACTTATCCACCAATGATGATGAAGGTGATCTATTAACCAAGTAAGATGTAGTCTCCATCGCCTCTACCTAGAATTTCAGAATTCTTGTCCTAACCCGACACAACTAAGCATGCTTCTTTCCTTTTCCATCAACATCATATTCATTCTTTCTGCAGCTTTGTTTTGTTGAGGTGTGTATGGAGTAGTATTCTACCATGCTACACCACAATTCTTAGAAAGCTCTTCCAATTCCTTCTTGAAGAACTCTCTACCATTATCTATCCTCAACATCAGAAGACCTAATTTACATCAAAATAAATTTGCTTCTTGATTGGAAATGCCCACAAAAGGTATATTACATTATGACATGGACACGGAAGCTTGACATAAACCATAGAAGCCTACAATGGAGTTTTTGACCTGTAAAACATTGACGTAAGCATGAAACTCATGCTTTAATAAGTCAATTTTTTAATAAAAATCTCAATCCTTTCTTTTGACAAATACATTACATCATGAATAAAATATATTTATGAATACCAACTCTAGTTACATTCTTCGACACTCCCTTTCAACTAGGGAGATATTCATAATTACATATATATTGACGTACATGGAAGATCTCAAAATGATATGCTCTATGAAGAGTCACAACACACATTGCTATAGATTATATACCTAACCAGGGTACTCTAATTGGGTGGGACTAAGGTGGATTCAAGATTTAGCCATTATAGGAACCATCGGGATTTTAAGCTCCACCACCAACCTAGGGATCTAGGTGTGTATCGAAGGTTGAAGCTCCATGACCAACGTTTCCCTCCCTACTTCGAGATATAGACATCAATACATAGGTTGACCAGATCTACTCCCAATCATCTTGCCATAAGATGCTTCATCTCTCATATTCAACTAAATCAAATATATCCACCAATCCAAGCATGCTTGAAATGTTCAATCTTATGGAGAGATCATACATAATCACAACCCCAATTAGTAATAAGCTTTCAAATGTATATATATAAGTCAACTCAAACCTTTGGGTTCCTCAATCATTCTGATGCTGCTTATATCATCTTCAATCTTATCAAAGGTTTTCCTTTTCCATTCCTTCAACAATACCGAATACAATATGAGTACTTCTCAAGCCTTTTGTTTATAACTTCATGAATCATGGACATTCATTGGTAGTACTTTCCTTTATTCAATTTCATTCTTATTTCAAGGTATTCATTATGATTTTCATAATATTCCCTCCCTCTCAACTGGAGAGACATACCCTTTCTTCTATCTCCCTCTCAACTTAGGGAGATCAACAACTTCATAACTTCAAAGAAGCTCCATTCTTTCAAGACTTCATTTCTTTCTTATGAAATCAAAGTCACCTTGATCATCATCATTATTATAGCTTCCTTCATCATACTAATCATTATTATCTTCAACTTATGAATATCTTAAAGATTATGTACCTGCAAATCTTAAACAGAAAGAAGAACCAAATACAAATATACAAAAGCTTGAAGACAACTATAATATGTTTATCATGTCACTATAATGGAAGCATCAAAATATAAAATTCATAATTAGAAGGAGGCATATCCATTTACATGCTAGACTTCTATTTTTTCTAGGGTTTTATCATAGACCCTAAACACTATCTTCGAGACCCAAAGCCTTAGTTTTCAGTAATAAAAATCCAATCATAGTATTATACATCTAAGGTTTAGAAATTATGCTTTTAGAAATTACATGTCAAACTCTACTAGGCTTTGCTGGAAACCATAGATTTTATTATCAAAGCTAAACCATATTATCATGACTTAGAATATCAATCTCTACTAGGGTTTTGTTACAAACCCTTGATTTCACAAAGTGAAACATGAGTATCAACAATCATACTCGCATATACACATCTAATATGTATTTCACATCAATATCTACTAGGTAAACCCAAGACACAAACATCAATACATCAAAGTTAGACATACAACAATTTTCACTAGGTTAGGGATTTGATAAAACATACGAACATACACCTAGGGCTTCATTCCAAAGATCTTACTATAACTACTAAAAACTTTTTGTTCAAAAACCCTAATTCAACAAACCCTAAAGATCTAGGTTTCTATCATAACAATACCAAGACCCTAAACATAAAAATAATAGGATTTCTAGACTTCATCAATAACCCCTAAGTAGATTAGGGTTTCATAATCAATATCCTTACCATAAAAAAGGGTATGGTTTTATAGTGAACCCTTAAGATTAGGGTTTGACAACAATGATCAAATAAGAGACAATATAGTGAGGGCAGGTTCATTCTATTTATTAATCACCCTAAAAAGAATCTTTAAGATTCAAAATCTTAGACATAACAATGTTAGTAATGTACATCAAATTTCAAAAGAGAATGAACGTAACTTTTATATGAACAAAGCCTTGTAACAAAACTTGTAATTTAAGATATACCTTGAATTGTCCTTTAACAAACTTTGTAGGACATCAAACCTTAATAGGATTCCTTCGCAACAAAACTTCTTCCACGCTTCAAGTCTATCCTTTGAAGCCTCCTCAAGAACTTTTGAACATTCAACAAGCTTTCCTTACCAAGTAAAATGTAAAGAAAATGTTATTAGCATAATATACAAACAAATATTGATATGGAGGAGGAAACCAAACGTGAAAAGATGAAACAAAGAACAAAATACTTATCTTTTAGTAAAATGATGGAGGCTCCCTCTTAATTTAATCTTTCTAAGGGATACTTACAACTTATCAAAATAATTCAAAAATGTTCTAATAAGACATGTTAGACCTACAAACTCTAGACATAAAATAATAAAGGAAAACAATACAAAACTTAGAATAGAAGACTAAGAAGGATATGTAAGAGAGGACTTAGTAGTATAAGTCTTTGACTTTCTATTCTTCAGTATTGTTCTTCTTAGGTGGAGTTTTATCAGCGATATTTGCTTGTTCCCTATCTCTCTTCTTATTTCATGGATTCTCAAGACATTGATTTTTTTAATGACCCATCTTATGACAGTTGTAGCATTCAATATTGGATAGGTCAACTTTCTTCTTTGGTCCTTTGAACTTCTTGAATGTTCCATTCTTCTTATGATGAGAAGAATATGAATTAGAGGTGTTGTCTTATTCATCCCCCTTCTTGTTATTTACTAATGATATTCAGGTTTCTCCTTGACTGCATGCATTCCACGTTTGTTCAAATGTTAGAGTATCCTTCCAACTACTAATTCCTGATGAAAAAGCACTCCGATATTTCGATAGTCCTAGAAGAGAATCAATTAGAATTTCCTTTTCTGGTACAACTTCATTTATTGCTTGGAGTTCATATCTTACTCTAGATATTCTTACAAAGTAGGATGATACAATCTCATCCCTTGTGATCCTTATTGTCCTTAGTTCATTCTTGAAGCTTGTTATTTAACCAATGTTCTTAATGGTGAGTAATTTGAAGAAAAGCTCATACATTTCTTGAGTAGAGTCTATGTTGGATATGTATGGAATTAGGGTATCATTTAGTCCATCTACTATTAGATTCATGGCCAATATTTCAGTTTCTCTAAATAGTCTCTTTCTCTTCTTCATATATAGGTTTATTGACTTTTCCTTGAACAAGGTCCAAAGCTTTGCGCTTAGCGAGGATATTATATCGGTCTTCTTTTTCCATGCCCTATAGCTAGAGACTCGTTATAGTTTGTTTTCTCCCTTTATTTATTTTGTCATATTGCTATATTCTACTCATTGTGACCTTCCTACAAACCCTTTTTCTTATATCTCTCTTTTCAATAGATATTTAGTCTTCCTTTTTCTTCCTTCTTCACCTTACCTCTAATACCATGTTAGAAAATTAGAAAGGTAGAAGGATTGTCTTATGTTGATGATTACTTGTGATATATTTGCATTTTTATTAACTTTCTTATGTTGTTATTTTATCTTTGTTACATTAATAAATCATTAAAACAAAAACATGAAGATCAGGAATACCAGAGGTAGGCTCTCGGCCAAGGCTAAAACACCTCTATACGGAAAATCCAAGACAAACTCTTCCACCAGCAAATTCATGTTGAGATAGACCAAGACCCTAGACCAAAAGAGCTTCCTCCTCCACCAAGTCAACCTTTCAATATGATTCAACAACATTCAGTAGAATTTCTTTGTCCAACAGCTACAGCCTGATAACAACCAAGAATTTCAGCCACCAACAAATCAAAATATCTACACAACTTTAGGACTGTAGTTTTGGCCCTTCCAACAACTCAACAGTTTCACACTTGTGTGAGAGAGAGACATCCTTCTCCTTCATTATTTCTTTCCTCCTTGTCCCTTGAATTTCACACTTTTTCTTATCCTAAAAAATTGCAGATCAAACTTAATGATTAAGTGCTCAAAATGAGATTGAAGAGCTACCTTAATATATGATTATTTCCCCCTTAATTAGGCTAACTTGTCCAGTTAGAGGTTGACCTTGTGTAGGAGGCCTAGAAGACCTAATTTAAATCAAAATAGTTTTTTTCTTGATTGGCAATGCACAAGAAGGGTTTATTACATTATGACATGGATAAGGACTCTTGGCATAAACCCTAGAAGCCTACAATAGAATATTTGACATATAAACCATTGACCCAAATTTGAAACTCATACTTTAATAAGTCAATTTCTTTAATAAAATTCATTTTTATTTTTTTTTACAAATACATTACATTGATGACTCAAATATAATTATGAAGACTGACACTAGTTACGTTCTCCAACCGTTCCAAAACTATAAGTTGAATCACTTATTTTCATCATTGTGTGTTCGAAACTCCTTTTGCAAGGCTGAGAGTTATTGTCATGATATAATGTTGGTGTCCAACTTCTTCATTAATGTGTTTCGTCCCTTTCTCGGTAAGTATTTTGAAGTCATGAATTTCATTTCTAAGGATTTCTATCTTTTCAATTAAGGGTCTCATTTTTCTTCGAAAGTCTTGCTTATAGTTTGAGGTTTGCTTGTCTACAATGTTTCTCTTGATACCTCCGGTAAGAAAGGGTTTCTAGAGGCAACTTCATTCTATCAGTCATCTTTTTGGTCTAAATTTCCGAGGCTCTAAATTTTTACTATCCTCGGATCCCTTCACCTTGCTCCAAGTTCTCTCACAAAAATGGATATCCAATACAATACCTATTTGAGTATTTGGTTGCATAAAATTTAATTGGGTTCCTAAGAAGAATACCCATTCCGAGCCCCCCGCTAGGGTTTCTTCCTCTTTATAGGCTCCGAGACCCATCTAGCGTTTATTCCTCTTTATAGGTGTTTCTCTCACAGGTTATTCCCTTTTTCATCTCATTCCGGTCCTTACGGACAGTGCTCTCGCAGTCCCTACTATCAGACATGGTGTTAGAGACTTGCGCACACCCGATAATGATTGCAGTTAGAAAACTGTGCCTAAATTTATATCTTTTTTTATTTATTTTGGTTTTTAAATTTAATCCGATATCTATTTTTCCTGCTCAGCTATGAATAGTTATTTTCTTTCCCAGTCTTCTTGGTCATGCCATGTATACCAGACCGGCAGGGGTCTTTCTCGCCACAGGAATGCATTTTTTCTCGAACATCCTGTATCAAGTGTTTCCGAGGTAAGTCTACACAGCACTCTCTAAATTTTATCATACTCCATTTATATCACTTTCTTTTCTAATGGATTTAACCTCTATATCGCTTTCTCATGTACAGCTTCCACGAGGGTCAGGGTTTGCTCTAGCGACCAAGACAAATCTCACCTGTTGCTCAAAGCTCAGTTAGTATGATTTAATGGGGCTAATTCATCCCTAACCCTGTAGAAAATTTTCACCGTTTTGATTTTCTTCGATAAGGGGTTTTCCTCTACAGTTTATTTTTCTAAGTTGTTTCCTAACTTAATTTTCGCAAGGTTTTTTTTATTGACCTGCAACCACATGATTAGGACAGTTCCATATTTTAGTGGTCGGCTCTGGACCTCCATGTTTTCGTAGTTGCCCGGTCCAGAATCGTTTTAATCAGTACACGTCCATGGCCAGTTGCCAGAACAATGGAATTGTAATCTTAAATTTTGAATTTTATAGTGAAATTATGAAATTGTAATATTAAATTACGAAATTATTTTATATTTT
>APFE030044958.1:29043-53281 GCA_000404065.3 Pinus taeda | reverse complement strand
AATTGATTAAACTCATTCATAAACAAAACTTACTCAAGAAAGAAAATTTCAAGATAATAATTATTAAACTTATTCATAAAAAAATTCTCCATTAATAATATTTTTAGAGAGAGAATTAATAAGCATTTTAAATGATGACACATTCGAAAAGGAATGATACATTTAAAAAGAAATCACATAATTGAATTTCTAATGAAGAGTAAACATTCCATTGGTCAACTGACCTCTAAACTCTTGAAGGACTATCAATATTGAATATGATGGGGTTGACTAACCATTAAAACAAAGGCATGGAAAGTGGAGATTGCATTAAGTATACCACTGACAATCTTATTGGTGTGATTGTTTAGCCTTTAAAATCAATAGTTAATAATAATATAAAAATAGTCTGCATAACCTACTCCCTTTGCAAATCCCAGTTTGAATCATAAAACCTAAAAGAAACGAATTTGAACCAGTAATTTGACCACTTCTTTGGGATGTATTTGAGTGATTCAGCATAAATTGGTAACCATGATTCACATGATACTCTCAAGAAGAGAGAAGGCCTGCCAAACATCATCCCATAACGTAGCGTTGAGAAGTTTAAATTTAAACAAATTTTATTTCATATCCATGTGGGCATATGCGGTAATGTAACGCACAATTGTCTCAGTGGTTTTTGTGATTGGAGGGAGGAACGTACGAAATTCGTTTAATAATAAAGGGCACATTCTTAGACGTTGGATTCAGGAGATGAAAGACGTGGTTTTCGCCTTCCGTCGTAACCATGTCGACATTTTTACCAGCCTTCCATAGTGCTTGGTAATACAAAATACACTGATTCCGCAATGCATCCTTCCCTACCATAAATATTGATGTCCGACGATACACAAGAGTGGACGGGGCCCGAAGAACGGGGTCCAACAAGGTTGCAAAACGGGTGGTCTGTGTCAGCCCCCATGGGAAGAGAGATGCACCACCTTAATTAAATGCTTCACCTGCACATTCCTCCCCACTTCGGACATGATTCGTTCTTGTAAAGATAAGCCATCCCAATAACTTTGACTCTGCACAGATTCCCATCTGGTGCACGATGTTGGCCTCGACATTGTCTCTAGCCAAGAAAACATTTATGAAATCTGCATGGGATGTGAGCCACGGATACACAGACACCCCTTCCAGTGTCATTTCTTGGCGGTCAAGTCATTCGAGAACGCCAAAAAAATCGTCATACGCCACTGGGAGGAGATACTCAGGGGCTCTTTGATACTCCATTGAAACACAAATCACCTTAGATTATGCAGCCACTTTATTAATATAGATGTGATAAAGTTTCGATGTAGCCGATTCAATGCAGAAACCTTCTTCTGGAAAGTACACAAGCACCACTACCTTTTTTTTCCATCCGTGATCTCCAGATGAGGGTGGTACCGTGGTAGAGATGAACAAAGATGAGGGACGTAGAGACGAATGATTGAGATGAGGGACGTAGAGACGAATGATTGTCACGATGCAGGAGGATGGAAGCACTTAACCTCTTGTGTTTCCATTAATTTTTATACCTTTAAAATATTTTTATGCCATTTCTCCATGCTCCAGACTCAAACGAATGATATTCCTTCAAACACCATCACAACTTTACATTTGTAAAAAAAATAAAAAAATTCAACACCCGTACATCCACTTGGGGCTGATATAGAGACGCCTTCAAGGAAAGATAGTTGAATGTTTAATAATAGTATGAGGTTTCTTAATGATCGTGTAAGTTTTGAAGTATAGTCATTCGCAATGGTTATTTTCACTAGTAATTTGACAATTTAGGGTAAATTTTTCCAACCTATTTAAAAATATATATAATAATCCACTTTATTTCTCAATTATTCTCCTAAAAATGTCCAAACATATTATTTCTTTGTTTTTTTGTTTATTAGACTAGGAGAATGATTAGATTGTAGATGAAGTTGCCCTAGGGTTTTTAGCCACCAACTAAAAAATCCTTTCTTGTATTTGATTTCAAGCTATACTTATTTGATGTTATTAATTATCGGTTGACCAACTTTAGTCTTACTAGGTCTTTTAGGTATCAACTTATTTTTATAAATATGTTTTTATATTTTTAGGTGGATAAATTTTCTAGTATTCAACTACAAAAATAAGATTCAAGTAAAAATGTATTATGTAATTCATTGGACTTAAATGTTGAGGAATGATTCACAAAAGTTTTCATTTTCAGATCTTGTTAATCATTTTTTATTAGTCTCCTTCAGTCGTGTGTATGAAGTATCACCACCAAGAGTGTTTCCAAAGGTCAAAATAATTTTGCAACTTAGTGAAGGAGTAAAAGTCAGAGATTGGTATTTATATAAAGGCTTTACTAAAATCAAAATGGGTGGATTTGAATTGGATCCTTATAGGATTCCAATTTTTCTTTCTATGATAATTTTTCCATTGGATTTTATCAAAAAAAGTTTAAACGTGGATCAGATTCATTTTGAGTCTAAGAAGCACTATGCTCTCTTCAAACTAAAAGTAGAGGTTGGACCATTTTCGGACAACACCAACGTAATAGCTTAGGAGGTTGAAATGATGTTGTAGGATATGAAATTTTCACAAAGGGGATTTTTGCATTATGATCCTCATGGCATTGTTTCCAGTAGAAGAGTTGAGAAAGGCACAACTCCTTACAATCATGTGCCAAAGTTAGAGGTGGAGAAATTTTCCAACAAGGAGATTTGGGAGCAAGATGCTATGTCAATTGCATAGGTAATAGAAGCATATTAGCCTTCAAAATTAGATATAATGGAAACTCAATAGAAGAAGGAAAGGAAACTAAAAAGGATATTTTGAAATACACAACAATTAACATTTGAATCATATAACAAAGAGTTCAAGGAACAATAGAGGCAAAGATTAGGGGATCCAAAGGTATCAATCACAAAATCTACATCGTGAGGTCATCACATCAAGCAAGTCTAATTTTATTTTGGATTTTCTACCATCTATTGTTTTAGAACCAAAAGCATCATCATCTGGTTTGTCACAATGCTACTTTTGCTAAGTGGGACAACATCTTTTCTTAGTTTATGGAAATGAAGAGTGGAAATGAAAAGCTAAATGTACGTTGAAAACAGGGCCCAAGCTCACAAACAATATTATTGACAACCCTGTATTATGAAAAAGGATTGATTCAAATTGTAGTTTTAGAACAAAAATCTCAAATCATTAAAACTACAAAAGATTACAAAGCTTCTAAGCTTACTATTGACCTAAAGCATATTCATGTGCTTGATTAGATGGATATCCATAGGCAAATAGGGGAAATGTTATGTTTAACTTTATCAAGCTCATTTGCTAATTTTTCTAAGTTGGAGAATTTTCTGAGGTGACCAATCCATTAAAGAAAGAAAATATTTCCACCCAAACCAAGTACATGATTGAAAATCTAGAGAACACTATAATAAATTTGGTGGCAATCCCCAATCACTCTTCCTCAATATAGGATTTAGTAAAATCCAAGGACACAAATATCAAAGTGTTGAGAAAAAAACTCAAAATGCAAGATCTAGAGCATGTTCAAACTCCAGAGTTTAATTCAATCCGAAGGGAGAAAGAATAGTTACTTTCATTGATCATAAAATAGGAAAAAATATTGAAAAATTGAATTACATGTTGAAATATTGTTGAAAGAGAAAGTTGAGTGCACATGTTTGCTAACCATCTTTGAGGAAACTATGATTGAAGTCAACCCTTAAGAAAATTTGGATGAAAGAATGTTAACAATTGCCTTGGATGATTAGGAAATTAAGAGTATTAAGAAGACATTGTAGTTCAAGAGTGGTGCTTTAAGTTAAGCACAGGGATAATTTGTAGACAAAGACAAATTTCTTAGCACCATACTCAAGAAAAAGGCTTCACTACAAACTCATATTAAATCATATAAAAAATTGTTGATTATCCCTCAGCCATTTAATGGAAGCAAATGGATATTATGGAAGAATCTAATTACTTGTATTTCAAAAATATGGGAATCATTTGTGGTAATTGGTGAGCAAGAAAAGTTATTAATGGTCGTTAAAAACTATGTAAATCAAATTCAACAGGAGTTAGGAAACAAGTCATAAGTTGCAAACAAAGTAATCAAATTTCGTATTTCAAAAGGTAAATGACAACTCAAATTATTGAGGCTCAATGATAAGACTAGCTTCATAATGGGAATCAATAGAGTTATTATCAAAATAGATTATATGCAACAGGTATTAGAGAAAAGCAGATTGCTTCAAAAGAACATAGATTCATTCAATACCAAATTTAATATGTGGAAAGGAATGAGAATTCCTTCATATCAGGATGTAAATGGAAGGTTGATACCTCTATATGTATATAAATAAATATTATCTAATTTGTGGACAAATTATGGTAGGTTCTCTTATATGAAAAGAGCCTTAAAAGGTGAAGAGATTATGGATAACTCATGGATGACTTCTACATTCACTGTGAAGTCGTATCACTTTTTCCTGTCAAGCCAACATGTCAAAAATTTACTTATTTACATATAGCATATAGGAAAATGATACCATATATTTTCCAACTAGGTTTAGTAGAGAGCAATTAGCTAACTACTACCAAGATTCTCTCAACTACTATAATATAATCTAGAAAAGAATAGCAAGTGGAAGTTCAAAATTGAACTCTGAAGAAACTCTCTAATTTTATCTTAGGGATCTTGTACTTTTGTTGTCATAACTATTGTTATTTGTAATTTTTGTATAAAATCTAGAAAACAACTAGAATTAAGGGTTGGAGTTTGGGGAATGAAACAATTATAATGTGTATTGAAGCACTTTACTTTCAAAAAGTTTAATCAAATGATTCCTTTTCTAGTGCATGGCAGTCTATTTACTATGTGAGCGATGTTCCTTTATATTTTGATAATCTATTGATCTGAACATATTAAAATGGTATTGATCACTAGAGAGGCTAAGATGAGGATCAAATTCCCTTAATTCTCCTCGCAATGTTATGTTTGACACTAGATTAAAATATAAACAAGTTATTTGTATTTTCCGTTTGAATCATTAATTGTTGCCCTAATTTCATATAATTGAGATATATTATTTTTTTAAGGTATTAGAATGTTATTATGTACACTTTCTTGCTATATCAGATAGTTAATAAATTCAAGTTGAGTGTAAATGTAATTTGATATACTTTTGTAATATTTTATCATCACCATTAGTTATGTGTGTTTGTCATGGTTAAATGCTATCCCTTTTGGTTAAACATCTGCAGGGAATGTGCTTTACATTTTAAAGCAACTAGTAAGACCTTTCGCAACCATTTTTTTAAAAACTCCACATATTGATGTCTTGACACAATTTCCAAGCCATAAACTATCTACCAGGGACAAGAAGTAGTAATAAAAAATGATGATTATATAAAAATGATTATATATATATATATATATAGAGAGAGAGAGAGATCTCCCTTGACCATGTCAAGTGATTCTTCATGACGAGATTTGTATTAGAACTCTGAAACAATGGAAAATAAAATTTGATTGCAAGTTGCACAACTACAACATATCCATCAATAATTAAATATGACTAACAATTATCATATATCATAAATATTTTAATATTATTGATATTGATATATTCATTGAAAAATCTACTAACCATCCACATTCACACAAATAACTAACTTAAACAAACACATAATTAAAGGTTCTTAATAAATACTAATCAAGAATAAATAAATAAAATATAAAAAATAATTTTGATTGAAGTGTATCAACTACTTTTAATCATGTTTGCTAATTACAATTTTATTCCTCTCACTATTTTTTCATTTTCTTATTCTCAAAATATAACAATAAAACTAATTCAAAATCTTGTTCTATAGTTATCTTTATCATAGACTTAAACTACTATGCTTAAAAACATATCGATATAATAACATTAATACCTTTATCATATAACTAAACCATTATACTTTAAAACCTATCATTACAATTTACACTGATATAATAACATTAATATAAAATATTTAATGGTCAAATACAATCTATTAATAATAAATTAGTATAAATCTTTCCAATAATCTAATATAACTAATTAATAATGAAGTAGTATAAAAGATGAGGGAAAAATGATAGGAGGTGTCTAACTATTACATATTTTTGGATGTTTTGGTTAGAAACTAATTAAAAAAAAGTCAAAATTCCATCTTTATTGTTTAAATTAGGTTTTCGATTGCATTTATAGATTCAGCAGCGTAAAAAACATTAAAACACATATTATAAAGAATTCACAACTCAAACTTTTCATTCTATCAAATCCCTACTAAATTATAAACAAATTAAAGAAAAAAATGTTATAAAACCCTACAAAATATCTACTTGATTCATTCAATCTCAAATCTTTATCCAATATGATAAAAATAAAACTAATAAATATTTTATATATATGTAATTGGTTGTAACTCTTTTTTAGTAAAAAGAAAATATCACTGCGCAACTAATTTCATATCTCATTTGTCCCATCACTTTTCTTTCTTTTTTATATTAATATTTTTTTATTGTTTTTTATCCATTTAATAATATATATATATTCTTCTAATTTACACAATTGCTTTTAATAATTTAAAACTGTCTTAAAATATTATTATTTTACTAGATATGACTTATATTAAATATTAATGAGTGTAAGACATTAAGATTGGGCTTAGAAACATAAGTTATTAAGACATAATTACAGCACGAAACGTTATGTACAATTTGCAAGCAAAGAAATAATAAATTTTCAATAAATTTAAAATTAATACACGATATAATATGAGGTTTTTTAATGATTCTCCAGATGCCGAAAGATCAAAATATATAATAAGATACCAATATAGTTGGATGTTTAATAATAGCATGAGGTTTTTCAACGATCGTTTAAATTTCGAATTATAGTCATTCGTAATGGCTATTTTCACTAGTAATTCTATAAGTTGCTAAAATTTTCTATTATATTTAAAAAAGTTGTCGGGCTAGGAGGTAATTTCTTAAAATGAGAATTTGTTTATTTATTTGAGTTGTTCGTAGTTATATATAATGAGAATTTGTTTATTTATTTGAGTTGTTCGTAGTTATATATATGGGGAATGATTTTTGAGTTTCATATCTCGACCACTTTACATTTTCTTTTATTTATTATTTACACTATTTACAATTGTTCACTCAATCTCTATGATTAGGTGTTAACATTCTCCTCCTTAATCTGAATGGATGTTGGTGAGTCCAAGCATCGTTCTGAATCTTTCAAGCTTTTCTCTTCCAAGCGCTTTGGTGAAGATGTCTGCAATCTACTCATTAATGGAACAATGACAAAGATGGATTGTTTTCGCTGCAACATGATGTCGAATCAGATGATATTTTGTATTGATGTGCTTCATTTGATCATGGAACTTTGGATTCTTTGCCAAATTTATTGCAGAGGTGTTGTCAATCATGAGTTGATTCGAACATACTTGTTTTACCTGCAAATCTTCTAGAATTTTCCTGAGCCACGCAATTTCTTTTGTTGCCTTAACTGCTGCCACATATTCTGCCTCTGTTGTGGAATTTGTTGGAACCGATTGTTTGCGTGATTTCTAGGAGACAGCTCCTGATCCAAGACTCATAGCATAACCAGAAGTAGATACCCCAGTTTCTTTGTCTCCAGCAAAGTCTGAATCAAAGTATCCAATCAAGCTGAAGTCACCCACCTGTGTGTACTTGACTCCAAAGTCTTGAGTTCCCTTCAAGTACTTTAGAACTCTTTTTGCAGTAGACCAATTTCCCTCACAAAGCTTTTTCATAAACCTAGAGAGGATTCCAACAACAAACAAAATGTCTGGTCTCGTAGTAGTCAGGTAGTTGAGATTTCATCCAAGTTGTCTATACTTTGTTGCATCCTCAAATTCTTTTCCTTCAATGGATGTGAGATTTAAGTTTTGTTCCATTGGAGTAGTTAGAGGATTGCATTCAGTCATGCCAAACCTGTTCAACACATCTCCAGTGTACTTCTTTTGAGAAAAGAATATAGACTTCAGACATTGAGTTACTTCAATACCAAGATAGTAATTAACATATCCCAAATCAGACATTTCAAAACCTTTCATCAATTCCCTCTTTATGGATGCAATGTATCTCTCATTGTTCCCTGTCATCAAAAGATCATCTATATATACCACAAGATATACAACCATTTTGCCAACTTTCTTGACAAACAAAGTTGCTTCACCAAGATCATAATGTTTGAAATTGAGTTTCATAAGATGCTCAGTTAATTTTTCATACCAGACTTGTGGTGCTTGCTTGAGGCCATACAAGGATTTCACAAGTTTGTATACTTTATGTTCATGTCCTTTCATAACAAATCCTTCAGGCTAGGACATGAAAACATTCTCTTTTAGGTCTCCATTCAAGAAAGCAGTTTTTACATCCATTTGATGGACTTTCCACCGTTCTGAACTACTAAGAAAAAGAGTGTCTGAATGGTAGCCCATTTTACTATGGGCGACAAAGTTTCCTCATAATCGACCCCTTCCTTCTGTGCAAAACCTTTTGCCACAAGCTTGTCTTTGTACTTGTCAAGTGAGCCATCATGTTTATACTTATTCTTGTAGACCCACTTGCAACCAATTGGTTTGGTTCCCAATGGAGGATTAACCAGATTCCAAGTGCAATTTTTTATCAAGGCATCATACTCATTTTGCATCACTTCCTTTCATTCATCATGAGAAGCGGCTTCTTTGAAGGAAGTTTGTTCAAAATCTATAGATAAATTCAATTCACAATCATAAAAAACATCCATATCAACAGGTGAATCAGAGTCGTCTACATCACCTCCATTCTGTTGGGTTGAATTTCTTATTCCTGTCTTTCCAACCTCACCAGGATGAACACTTTCAATTATCTTTTTCATCCACTTTGGGGGACCTTTTTGAGATGGCCCAGGCTCCTTGATTGATTGAGTTGGGACTGAATCAAGATTAAGTCTCCCAATTCTGTCAATCAAATCACTCAAAGTATCATCAGTGGTTGGAGTTTCATGCGGGGGAGAGAGTGCTTCAGAAGAAGATTCCACGGGTTGATCCAGTATAGGAATCCCCCCTTCAAGATGTGGAATCTGATTATCAAATTCTTGAAATGATTTTGCATTTTCGAATCTATCCAAGCGATCAAGTTTCCACTCAACAACATTGTCAGCTTTAGATGACTCAAGAAATAATATATCTCTAGATACAACAAACCTTTTATTGACTTCATCATAGAGATGATATGCTTTGGAGGTGTTTGAATACCCCAAGAAGATACACTTACTACTCCTTGCAACAATTTTTATCTATGTACCTTTGGTATCAAGGCATGATAGGTGGAACCAAAGACCCTAAGATGCTTTACCGAAGGAATGTGCCCATACCACATTTCATAAGGAGTCTTATTTCTAATAGCATTAGATGGACATCTATTCTTTACATTTATAGCACATAGAACTGCATCAGCCATAAACATCAATTTTACATTCTTGAAAAACATCATGGAGCGCACCATATTTAAGATTGTCCTATTCATTCTTTCAGCTACTCCGTTCTGTTGGGGATTATAAGGCACAGTTGTTTGATGTTTTATCCCATGTTGGTGAAGATAGTTTTCAAATTCATTTGAAGTGTATTATTTTCCATTATCAGTGCAAATAGAGCCAATATGAGATTGTGCATCATTTTCAATCCATGTATGAAAGTTCTTGAATGTTTGAAAAGCATCAAATTTGTTCTTCAATAAAGAAACCCAACACATTCTAGTGTAGTCATCAATAAATGTCATCATATATTTATTTCCATTTACATAAGGAACAAGCATTGGACCACATAAATCTGAATGAATGAGTTCAAGTTTCCTATGTGCTCTAGAATATGAATGATGAAAATACCATTTTCTATGCTTTCCTAGAATGCAAGCATTAGACCACATAAATCTGAATGAATGAGTTCAAGTTTCCTATGTGCTCTAGAATATGAATGATGAAAATACCATTTTCTATGCTTTCCTAGAATGCAAGCATCACATTTCTTATGTTTCCTAGGAATTGTAGGCAAACCAGTAACACCATTTTTCTTCAACAAGTAGAGGTTGTCATAGTTCAACTGTCCAAATCTAGCATGGCATAATAAACATGATGGAAATGTACCTTCATCATAAGAGAATTGTATAAGAATTTTCTTACACGAGCAGAGGTACCTTGCAGCTTGAGAAGCCTTTCTTCTTCTATCCTTGTCATAACAAGTGAGTGATCTGATGGTTTTCTCACCTCAACCTTGCCATCAAACATATGAATGGAGTGTCCTTACTGGTGGATGTGGACTAAGGAAAACAAGTTTCTCCTCAGTTGTGGGAGATATAAAACATCATGTAGAAGAAATTCTGGAAGACCAGGCAATTTAAGCCTGATTGTGCCAAGCCGAGATGGCTTGAGTTCTGATTTGTCTGCAAAGTATACTGCTCCATCAACATTGTCAGTACATTATTAAAAAAATTATGTTCTAAGAGTCATATGGCAAGTTTCTCCTGAATCAAGCAACCAATCACTTTTCCAAGAAGCAAGTGAAGCATTAAATAAGTCTTCATTTACTCCAATATTACAGTGTTCCACAACATAGTGAGCGAATTCGGGTGCTTTACCTTTCTCTTTGTCATTAGTTTAACCTTTGGGTTGGTTTCTTTCCTGCTCAATTTTGTCCCAAGGAAACTTGCATGTGGATGCATCATGTGATCCATCTCTATTGCAACGTATGCAATGCAAATATGACTTTTCTCCTTGAGAGTGCCTACCCTCTACCCCTAAAGTTTCTTCTTCCTCTTCCTCTTTGACCACCTCTTCCTCTGGAAGAATCTTGAGCAAGATTATTCTCTCTATGTGCAAGACACACAACATCTTTAAAACATTGAGGAGTTGTCTTCTTCCCAAAATATTTCTCTCTTTCAACAATTTTTTTCACAAGGGAGTCAAAGGTAATTTCTTTGAGGTTTCCATTTTCTTACAATGACTCAAGATAATTTGAGTGAGTGGGATAAAGTGCCTTGACAAAAGCTATGAGAGGAATGTCTAGTTCAACATTAGTGACTTTTATATCATGCATAATAGATTTCACTTATGATGCAAGAGGAAGAGGATCATCATTTTGTAATTCAAGGTTGAACAATTTAATCATGAGTTGAACAACTTCAAGTGTAGAGTATGAATCATAGAGTTCCTTCAGTTTTTGTAAGGCTTCAAAAGCATTTGAAAATGGGAAATATGGTGACTCACTTCTTCATTTATTGATGCTGCAATCAAAGCATAAGCTTCATTGTTCTTATTTTCCCAAATGGTGAATTCCCTGTCTAAGGTAGGATATTCTAGTTCTTTGTCTCCATCTCCAACACACACTCCTTTCCACAACTCATTAAAAATGAGAGTGTGTTTGATTTTCCACAACCATTCTGGATAGTTCTCCTTGCTGGTGAGAACTACTCCAACAATAGATATCAATGAATGCATTTTAAAAAAAATTGTACTGTAAAAAATACTTTTGTTGCCAATGTAAAAAATTTGCACCTCTAGTAAAATTGCAGTTATGGTGTAAGATTTGGAAAAAAAAATCACTTTGATATATCAGATAGAGGTATTTTGTGGGGGAGATATTGTATGGGGGGAGTAGTATATGGGGAACGTGTTAATGCGCGGGGTTATAACTGTCGTGGTTATGAACTGGGGGAGGTATTAACTATGTATTAACTAGAGGAGAGAGTGTTATATAATGGAGGTGGGAGTATTAATTGTGAGGAGGAGATACGATATAACAGAGTTGTTATATGTATCTTAGAGTATACGTTATGACCCAGAGCAGAGTATGCTATGGCGGGTTGGTAACCAAGGGTCAGGCGGTTTGTTTCAATACAAACGGAAGAAGGTGTGGAAAGGATTGTGGTATGGCAGATATACATTATAATCAGACCCACAGTACGTTATATCTCGGGTATATGTTACCACCAACACATCAATATTCAACGGAGCTAATCGACAACGTGAGGTGAGAGGTGTTAACGGTGGTATAGGTCGAGATAGCATACAACATAACAGGAGTGTGAGAAGCCAGCATTCAATGTAACATATGGGAGCAAAGGTATGTGTTCAACAGTCAAATGAATTGTGACTGTCGGGCCAACACAGGTGAATGCACACAACATAATCTAATTCAATGTATTACAGTGGTATAGACAGCATTCAACGGAGTAATACCACAACATTCGACATAATACACTACAACAACAAAGTAATACCACAATGAAGTAACACCATTGATACAATACGTAGGTTATATAAAACATTTAACATATCCCAAACATCAATGCAGTCACAATCCCAGCACCTTCAGTCCACTGGTTGTTCTCATCACACCAACATGCATGAATCCTCCACATCTTTCAATCCTTCCTCTATTCGACACAAATATTAGAGAAATGGTAGAGGTGTCAGTTCTGCAAAGGATGTAGAACATAAGCAAAATGGGCAGAATAGGTAGAATTGGAGTTACAAAGTAGAAGGAGGCCAAAAATGGTGTTGGCTCTGATACCATGTCAAGCCAGGAGGCAACTCCTCAAAATCAGAATCTGTTTACTCATTTGGGTTGTTCATAGTTATATACGTCAGGGAGTGACTCTTGACTTTCATCTCTCGACGACTCTTCATTTTCTTTTATTTATTATTTAAACTTTTTACAATTGTTCATCCAATCCCTATGATTAGGTGTCAACAAAAATAATAAATACTAATAAATAATTAGTATAAAAAAAATAAAACTACATTAACATAATTTTAAGTGATTGATTATACAGATGATAACGGAATCGATAATTAAATGTGTAAATCTTAAAACAAAAAAAAAAAAGGATTTGCAATTGTTGTAGTAAAGTGGAGTCTTAGTAGTAAGGCTTAAGGATATAACTAGTCTAATAGTAAGGATCTGTTAAATTCCCAAATAAGTTAGAATATTTTATTAACTAATGCATAATATTTAATGATTATTATATAAGTTGTATATGTAAAATTTATATATAAAAAATCTACATACAAATATTCACATTCAAAATACAAAAATTATATATATATAATAATATATAGATATATATATAGTATATATATAATATATATATATAAACCACCAAAACTATCACAAAATAAAATGTGATGTAAATTCTTTCAAAAATTAGCAAAAAAAATTTGTAAAATTTTCAAAAGTCACATATTAATTAAAAACAAATATGAGTTTGACAACAAATATAATTTGCTGAGTTTGATTTCTTAATGTTTATAAATAATCAATTTTCATAAATATTGAGAATTGATGTGTGTACTCATTTTCCTAAATATTGAGATTTAATATGTGTACTATTATGATATTGGATAGCAAGTATAATTTATTTTTTTTTCAATTTTTATAAATAATAAGATTTTCATAAATTTTGAAATTTGATTTAAATATTAAGATTTAATGTGTGTAGTATTATGATATTTGGTGGGATAAAAAAATTCAAATTTCAAAAATTATTTCTAATTTTCAAAATTTCAATTTAATAATGATTTTTTTCGAAACTTTAATAACCATTATAAAATCTTTTTAAAATTTTAATGGAAAGAAAAAACATTTTAACTATAAATGATTACAATATAATCTACTTTAAAAAGTACAAAAATTATCATGGACTATGTAAAAAACCATAACGTAAATCAAAACTGAGAATTTACAAATAAATTAGTAGGAAATTCAAACCTTTGATATTACGTAAAAGCCTCAGGTGGCGCCGGACTTTTTGCGCGTCTGCCTGCGCAAGGGCGCACCACTTCATTATCTTGTTTCCGAGGACGGGACCCTTGTCAATACCTATGAGGGTAATCTCGGAGACTCCATAGTACCATCGAGGGCCTCGCAGATCAAGTACTTCCACTTGATCGTCAAAACTCTTAGAATTTACAAATAAATTAGTAGGAAATTCAAACCTTTGATATTACGTGAAAGCCTCAGGCGGCGCCGGACTTTCACCGCGTCTACCTGCGCAAGTGCGCGCCACTTCATTATCTTGTTTCCGCGGATGGGACCCTTGTCAAGACTTATGAGAGTAATTCTGGACTATTTCCAACCCCATAGAAAAATAAATGATCCCTGACATGTAAGGAAAATAACTTTAGCTCTCTCTCTCCAGGCTGCTATTTCGATTCACGTGCTGTTACTCAGAGGGCTAAAATTATTTTTCTTGCATGTCAGGGATCATTTATTTTTTTATGGGGTTGGAAATAGGAGTTTCTCGGAGACTCCAAAGTACCGCCGGCGCCAACGGCCTCGCAGATCAAGTACTTCCACTTGATCGTGGGCCCGTGAGCAAAGAACTGACCAGCGACGCAGTATTGGGTAAGTGTCGCGCGCTTTTCCCCGAAGCTGCTCTCATCGTAGCGCAAACCAAGGTCGGCGGGGATGACCTTGCATGCTTCTACCATGACCAGCATGAGGTGAAGGCTGGTCATTCGATGGTGAAATTTGAATAAGTTGGAAAGGTCCAATGTTGATTCTCCACTTCTCCTCCTTCAGTAGGATGAGAACTAAAGGAAAGAATAGAACTAATCTATCAGATTTTAACTCATCTATATATCAATGAAATTCCATTTTATAACTTCCTTGTTTCTTAAGTTGGTTCCAAGTCATCTCCATACCATTAGGAAATTCCATTTTATAACTTCTTTCCTTGTTTCTTAAGTTGGTTCCAAGTCAAAAGCCACTTTGTAAGGTATATTATATTGGTTAGACCCTCTGGGGTTGTAGATGGTTGCCCAATACCTATGAAAAAGAGTCATAGAGTCATTCTAACACAGAAAGATGGAAACAAATAACATACTAATCACTACATGTTCACAGCAAATAGTAAAATAAAAAAATATATTATAAACTCATACAACAACAATTTACATGATGTAGAGAGATATTATACTTTCACTATGAAAAAAAGGTTAATAATAAATTACATTATGAAATTCATTTGACATATATATGTCTAGATTCTCATTCATTGTCCATACTAACTATAATTTCCCCTTGGAACAAATTTATTATTAGTCTTTTGATATTCATTTTCTTTTTATAAATTGTAATAAGTCAATGATTATGGTTTTAATGGATATATCTCGATTACATTTTTCCTGTAAAAGGAAATTGGTCTTTTGATATTTATTTTCTTTTGAATAAATTGTAGTAAGCCAATGATTATGGTTTTAATGGATATATCTTGATTACATTTTTCCTGTGGAGGGAAATTAATCAAGATAATCCCAACCTACATTTCTTACGTGTCTAATTTTTGAGGTAACTAATTTTCAAGGCATTCTTTCAATCTAATACTAATGTCTTATATTTTAGTCTTAAAAAATATAGCAAAGGTTACACCCTTGGTTATTTTTTAAAATAACCCTAGTTCCGACTATATTTCTAAGCAATGTCTCATTTAACATATTACCTACCACTACACGGTATTATAATGGATCCAAGATCTAAAGAACTTTATACGGTAATTCACAAATAAATGATTAGGTGAAAATGTCCATATCATTCCATTGATTTTTATAATTATTATGTTTGGAGGACACCCATGCAAGTTAAATACTCTTCAAACATAGCTCTTATCCAAATATCCGAATAGAATTTAAATTTTTGAAGGCTCAAACTATAAACAAGAGAGGAACACTAATAGTTTGCCTTTTCTCTATCCATTAATGAGTAAGTTGATCAGAAAATGTTACTTCTAACCAAAGGCATCTATAGGTCTTCACCCTGTAAACAAGGAAGAACACCGATGAGGAAATTTACATGGTTGTCATACACAAGTGTCTTCATTAGTCATATTACTCACTTTATGTAATTTAAGTAGTCATTGGATTCTCCTCGCATTAAGTTACGTAATTAGGAATGCCAAAAGGAGAATTGGTGGCTAAAAATTTTGAATATATGGTTTATATGTTTATCACAAAAAAAACCAAAAATTAAGGAAAGAATTAATTTCTTTAAAAACATTTATGGTTTTAATTACAGCTCCAATTTGTGGTTGAGAATTGTTTCAAATTAATAATTATTTCTAAGTGAATAGTATTAATAGTTAATATGTTTTAAATGATATGAAATAAGAAATAATATTTAATAAATCATTAGAAATATAATGAATAATGTATTATAATTTTATAATTAGTATATTTAAAATTATATATATATATGAACACTAGATCTAATGAACTTTATTCACGCCAAACTCTATGGCAACCCTCTTTAGGACTAATCGTTATTTATTAGAAAAATATCAAAATTATCATCATTTTTATTTTTCTTTTCAACTTGGTATATGCAGAGATACATAAAGCATAAAGCTAGCTACAAAAAACAAAACATATTAAGAATAAACCAAATAGAAACCCAAAATCAAATTTTGAGGAAGGTGGTATTTTCTTCACCGCCAATTCCAAGATCCCATTATCAAATTCTAAATTGTCCAAGGTGTTGTTGGATGTTTAAAAGTCATATATCAAATCAATGGGGTAAGATTGAAAGGCCTCCAAGCCTAGATGGCAAGCCATCCCATTTCCTTTTCCATCCTAAGTTATCATCTAGGTGATAGGGATGCAAATATTGAACATGAACATGCTTCAAACTTTCCCTCCCTAAATTTAATATCCATTGGATATCATCTAGCTCCTACCAATTAGATACCATAGCTTTTACAATCTTACAAAATGCTTCAAACTTTGCCTTGATAAATTTTATTATATGTTGATAAATTTTATTATATCTTATATTTCCCATACCTCCTGTAGATTAGCTACCATAAATTCTGTAATAATTTTCTTCGTTGTCTAATAAATCTCAACATTCATAAAGTATTTGGTATCATATGAGCATCACCACATGGGATGTTTCACCCACACCTTTATCTCTTGTAATATTGGATATCTAACCATTCACCTCTTTGATAACTGACATATGCCTCAAGCCTCTCCATTTCCTTCGTGATCCTTGCAAAGCATCAATTATGGAAGCTTGAATTTCCCTTCATAGCCCCTCTCCGTACCTTGGTTATATGTCTTCAAATATAAGCCTATTTATAGGGCTTATCCTCTCCCCTAATCTTTTTATTTATCCTAACTATCATTCTTTCATATATTTTGATACGTGCAGAGATTAAGCTTCCAAGCAAGAAAAGTTGTGCCAAAATTTGACTACAAAATATTTCCTCCCCTAGAAAGTATGGCCAAGGTTCTACCAATAAGGCACTTGAGGTACCCACCAATAAGGCCATGATGAAAATTATTTCTAAACTTGTTTCAACCAAAAGTTGGCTTACTCTCTATCATCTTTGAAGTGATGGATCTTAGACCATCCATTACATATCAAGGAGGTTTTAAAAGGGTAAAACATCTCCTCATTGACCAAGGGTGGCTCTTGTTGCCATGCATCCTCTTAGAAATAAAATAATTTTCCATTTCTAACTCTCTAACTTCTATGAAATAATGTTAGAGTTCCAATAAGGAAATCCTGAACTCATAATCTTACATACAATCCTTACCTGATACTTTCTAAGTCTTATCTTCTAGTTATCACTAGAAGCTTCCATCACTCCTATAAATTAGCTTGATGTATAATGTTCTATCTCCAACAATGAAGTATTTTTCCTTCATTCTTCAAATTATTTGTTTCATTTGTAGAATCTTGTTATTTAGTGTAGCCCATGTGTTAAATTGTAGCAAGAAAATACTTCATTTGACTTGTGCCTTAGCCAAATCGATAAATTTGAATTACCACATTAGCAGGATGGCTTGAGTTACAGTTAGCAGGAGTGACATGTTCAAGTCATTTAGTTAAGTTAGTCAATAGATTTTGTGGGCAAGAAGTAGAGTTGTGCATGAGTGGATTGCTAAGATCTAGCAATCTAGTGGAGTTATAGTTAGTGAAACTTAGTTATCTTAGCTCTAGTCATGAATAGAGTTAGTATGAGTTTAGTTGAGTAGTTGTAACTATTGTTAACTCATCAATCTCTTAGTTAACTATCCAATTTACTAAAAATATCCCTAGTCATGCATGCAATTTGAATTGACTAGTTGAGTGGAGGGAAGGGGAATAATTGTATTTATTGTTTTATATTATTGAGTGTACATATTTTGCATGCAACAGGTGAGGAATTCTACTGGGATTGCAAAAGAAAATATGGGCTCTTCCTATTCCGTAGGAGTAGGAATTGCTGAAGGAAATATGAGGAAGAAAGAGGCCTATTTTGGCTAAGTATTGGCCATAGCTAACTGAGGAGGAGATCAGTATTGTAGTGCAGGTTGAGCTTCCAGGATCGAAGTTGTCATTGTAATAGATCATTATTCTCATAAGATTTAATATAAATAGAGGAGGGATTTTTCCCAGTTGGGTTCCCTAGTAAAAATTGTGTTAATAGGAATAGACAGATCACTGTAACTAGTACACATATCTAAACCCAGAACTCTACATCAACAACCATAACCAACTGTAACCTCAAAAATCATGTTTTAGAAAAGATACACTACATTAATGAAGCCAAATTGCATGTATACACTACTTCCTTTAATCCAACTCGTGTATACCTCTAAGGATACAGAATCATAAAATTGCTAAACCAAAAAATGTACTAACCAGTGACATTCTAAAGATCTACTATTAAAATATAGAATTCTAAATAGATAGCAGCAATGATCACCTTTCTCACTTAATTAGTCAA
This sequence comes from Pinus taeda, assembly GCA_000404065.3. NCBI lineage: Eukaryota > Viridiplantae > Streptophyta > Pinopsida > Pinales > Pinaceae > Pinus > Pinus taeda. The sequence goes on along the minus strand of APFE030044958.1, from coordinate 34,458 downwards.
TCAATCAAACTCAATCTTCTTATGCATTCAGTTGTACTTTCAGATATAAGAAGAAATCATTGACAAACAATAGTAAAATAGAAGTGCTGATCAAATAGATCAGTCATCTCTAAACATCAAGCTTTTCTTTTGCATACACCACTTGGACGAGCCAAACTAGCGTGTGTACACACCTTCACCAAAGTGAACCAACATATAGATCTATAAACACTTACTTATAGCTTCGCAACTATTCTAGACTTTAGACATACCCAGATCATAACATTTAAAGAAAAAAACATTTGTTAACACCCAGATCTTGCCTATCCATTATCAGATCACATAGTGATAAGTCATTATGATCCCGATCCATCATTAGATCTCATCCATCATCAAACACTCATGTGCATGCTTAGTTCAGATCAAGCAAAACATCAGAACCCCATAACATGCGTATTTTCTTTTGATCTAACACTTCATAAGGTATTCACTCCTTGTGCACTTAGCCCTTTGATCTTCTCCTCCTTATATATTATTAGCCTTTCTCAATACCTCGTACCAGAGCAGCACTTAGAACCTGTGGTATTCATGGATGGGATCAAGTAACCGTTATTTCGCTCAATATTGTGGGCTAATACCATGGTATGGACCCTTGGAATTATTTCACCTTAATTTCCTTAATTTTCAATCCCATACACGCTTTTCCTCTTGTGAAAGTGCATGAATACGTAAACACTCTTTTTGTATAGTGAACCCACTTGTATACGCTCTTTTTGTACAGTGAACCTACGGATACAACTTAACATACTTGGAAACATTATTTTTCCTCAATTTCTTGATTCTGATCTGTAGTCCTTTGTTCCATCATCCTTTTCTTCTGTACCATTACTTTGTTACCTCTGAATAGACCTCTTCTAATGTGATTTTCCATTGTAAATTACTTTTGAACTGATTCCTTTTAACTTCCCTGCATTTTGTCACATATGTAAACACAACTGCCATTCATTCTACCACTTCTGATATCTCTCCTGTAGATTCATCTAGTTACCATATACAAGTAAGTTGTTCTACTACTAGTGGGTTGCCATCAAGTACAACACATGCATCATGATACCAACACTTAATAGGAAGGAGGAACCAAGACTGTTTTCTTTCCATGAGCAGAGCATTCATCTATCAGGTACTATTATCCTTATTTTATTGCTATGTTTATATTTCATGAAAATCACACATTTTATTTATTGTTTTTTATGTCTATGATCTTATATAATATTGAGTACTTATTCACTATTGAAGCTTATGAAGTTGATATTCTTGAATGCATTGTTGAAACAACAAAATATTATATGTGATATGTTTTAAAACAATTAATTTGATTAACTATTTAATCAAATTAATTATATTTCTTGTAATTATTTCTTGAAATACTATATGATATATATTGTTTAGCACATGAAAGAATCTTTAAATCAGCAAGGACAAGTTTAACCCTAGCAATAATAGTTTTAATAATATAATTATATATATAAATATTATAATATATATATATAGAAAGAGAGAGAGAGAGAGAGAGAGAGAGAGAGAGAGAGAGAGAGAGAGAGAGAGAGAGGAGAGAGAGAGAGAGAGAGAGAGAGAGAGAGAGAGAGAGAGAGAGAGAGAGAGAGAGAGAGAGTAAATTTTCATCTCCATCCACCACATCCCTTTTAATCGCGATTACACTCCAAATCCCATCATATATACGTAAAGGGGAACTGGTCCCTTGATCCCCAGTTGGAGCCATTATTTCAAATGGATACATAATGATTTTCAAGTTCCCAACTGGGTGTTTATCCTTGGTGTTGAGGCCATGAAATTCGAGGCCTTCAATATTTTGGGCACTAAAAGGAGGGCGTTGACTATGGATGGAAAAAATGTTTGATCCTACATCAAAATTCCATCTAAAGAATCACTCCCCCTCAAAATCTCCACCAACTTCCAGAGCTCATTCCAAATAACCCACTCCTAGCTTGGAAGTTGTGAAAACAACCACAAAGTCTCCTAGTCCACTGCCTAAGTCATGTGATCAACCTCATTCTCATGAGATACCCAAAGTTCAAACTTTAATTGACAAATTAGAGGGAATTTTTATTTTTGAAGAGAATCCATAATAGTCTGACTTATTTGAAGGTAATGTTTCCTCATCTTTCTAATCCACTAACCTTTTGACTCCTTCCCAAAGTGAGAAACCTGGGATTACTCCTTCTGAGTTTCCTCTACCTTCCCACTGAGCAAAGATGAAAATTTTTGAAGCTCAATCATCCAATAGCAAAATTTTATCATCAAATCCACCTCAGACACCTTCATTTCAAACGTCGTCACCATTTTTCTCTCCTCTGCTTAATCCCCCCTTTCATTCTCTCTTCTCCCAATCAAATGGTGTTGATTCAATCGACACAAGCTGAGGAGTTTCTTCTTCTTCGACACAATCAACCTCTTCTACTATTATAACACCTTCTATTCATGTTCCCATAATGGCTAGTAGGCAACAAACCCACCAGCATCTAGACCATGGACTAGTCCCCGAGTTGTTCAGATGGCATCACCTCTCCATCCTCTACCTAAGCATCTTGAAAGATGGTTACCAAATTTCAATCCTAACGATGGATTCCCTTGTAAAGAACATCTCCATAATTTTATGATGCCTATTAATCTCAATGGAGTAGTAAAAGAAGACTGTGTAGTGAGATTATTCCCATATACCCTTGAAGGATCTGCAGGTCCGTGGTATTTCTCATTACCATCAACATCTATTACTAGTTGGGATATATTTGAAGAACAATTTTTTATGAAGTTTGGTGATGATCACACAACTTATACTCTAATAAATGATATATCCAATCTTGAAGCCAAGCCCAATGAGAAAATCAAATATTACAATTCTAGATTTAATAAATGGTTAAATAAAATTCCAGATACTTCTAAACCTGGCGTTGACATTAAAATTTAGTTGTATATTTCTTCTCTTCCTTCTAATATCGCAATATTTGGAGACAGGGATAATAGGGCCACTTTAGTTTGTAATATGAAAGAGTCAATAGTTGTAGGAAAAATGATCCTTTCCTTAGAAAATAAAACTTCTCAAGAAGAAAGGAAAAATAAGAAAGTTACCTTCAAAGAGGAACCAAAGAATAAAATTCCTAAAGATACTTTTGATCTTGAAGGATTACAAAAGGTTCTTAAATCTAGGTCAAATGACATGGTAAATATAAAAAAACAGGTTGTGGAATCTTCTAAAAAACATTTCTGATCTTTCAGGAAACCCCATACATCAAACCTCAGCCTCCTAATTTCATACCAAATGTTGAATGTGATCAAGAGGAGGAAGAGGTAGAAACAACATTATCTGACGATGAATCCCAAGAAGAAGAAACAATCAAACTTCAAGGATTATGGTATTTTATTCATCCAGATTTGGATAATGAAAATCAATGTGAGGCTTTTCCAGTCAATACACGAAGTAAGGGTTCTGTAGATTCATCGCAGTCAACCCAAAAACAAAAAACGTCTACACCTAACACTAAAGGCAAAGCTCCAACCGAAACAAATCTCCCATTACACCTTCTGCCTCAAACCCTTCTTCTTCAAATTCTCCATTCACATCTAAAACTATGGTTGTTTTTGATACCATAGAGCATAATATAGTAGAGGATATGAAGAATGCCAAGGCTAATATTTCCTTATATGAAGGAGATAAACTAAAGTAACAACATATATATTTACTTAAATAATTGAATGTAGTTTATGCATCCCCTTTGTCAATTGTTGTTACTTCTAAAGCTTCTAAACGAATAGGAAAACCTCCCATTGATCCTTCAGATAATATTGATCCCACCAATGCCATCCTTATTGGAGATAGGTGAAATTATCATACCCTTCCATTAATGCTAACCTTTGAAATATTCAATAAAAATGTGCATAATTGCTTAGTAGATTCAGGGGCATCAAATGTACTACCCTATTCAGTTTGTCTTAAACTGAACATTTCACCACAAAAGTCTATTATACATATTTTTCAACTCGATAGAAACAAAGTTAAAGTGTTAGAGGAAATCAATTTAGTTCTTTTTATGCTTTCCTATAATGCTAAAGTCTGTCAAATCATTGATGTACTTTTTGTTGATATTCCTGACTTTTATGGTTTAATTCTAAGTGAAGATTTCTTAGAGAAGTTACATGGTTATTTCGCTACCAACTAGTTTCATATGTGGCTTCCTTATATTGGAAAGCCTAATCAAATTCACATTGACTAAGAAAAGCACACGAAATTTTCAGTAACAGTATTAGATTAATAAAATGAAATGGTGGTCTTTGCTAATAATATTATTGGGAACTACTATTCAATGCATTCTTGGATAATTTTAATGCACATGAATCTTCTTTTGAAGTCGATTCTATAACTTCTCAAGTTTAAGTTTTTTCACAAGCAGACTCATCTAGATGTGTAAATATTTTAGATGCACTAGTAGTTAAATATTTATTTTGGACATTATATTTTTATTGTTCTTGATCAAATGATGGCATGGGAGCAGGATGTATTTTAATAAATCCCGAAGGAGAGAAAACAATGATAGCATGTAGGTTAGAGTTCGAATACACCAATAATATCGCTGAATAAGAGGCTCTAGTTCAAGGTCTGTATAAAGCAATAAGCCTTAATGCCAAATATCTTCAATTGTTTTGAGATTCTGAAATTGTGATTAAATAGGTCAGAAACATTATCCATCACGTCTCAAGCCACTTGACATATTAGCAATTGCTCATTCAAACTCTTAATTTTAATTTTCATGTGTTTAATATCTCTCCTATCCTAAGACTTCAAAATGATAGTGCTGATCTACTAGCTAATGTCGCATCAAAACTAATCCCACCAGAGGACTTTAGTCCAGATAGAAATTCCATTGAATTGATTTTTCACCCCTCAATTCCTGACAATCTTACCAATTCATGCGAGTTCAACGATGACAAATCTATTGTAAGTTTCTTAGCATTAGAAGGGTCATATACTAATCAAATAATTGGTGGAGATGAGCATGAAATAAAAATCAAACAATTTTAATAAAATTCCTTGCCAAAATCTATAGCCAAGCTCGAATATTTATATGAATTTAAGGATAGATTTACGAAGGTCACTAACTGTAAACTTCAAAGTTCAACTCTGAATTTTGAATTGATTAACCTTGGATCTAATATGAAACCTAAAAATGTTAATTTGGGTCTTGGACTTTCATCATCATGAAAGATTGGACTTTATTCATTTATTAAAGAAATACAAAAAGGTTTTCACATGGAATTATGATGATTTAAAAACTTATGTGTTATGAAACCAACTCAAGAAAAGATAGAAAAGAGAGATCAACGCCTTAGAATTCAGCCTCTTCGAGGGGGCAACCTCCTTTA
>APFE030044958.1:11774-23519 GCA_000404065.3 Pinus taeda | reverse complement strand
GCAATAGGGGCACAACAATATTAATAAGGGGTATAACTACAATAGTAATGGGGTAATCACTAGTATTATAGGGACCCAACATTATGATTCCTCTATCATTCAACATACTATTCCAATGGTACCTCATGATAAGCATGTTCAGCAAAAGCTAAGGAAAATTCATCCCAATCTTGAAAATCAAATCAAAAGTGAACTAGGCAAACTCCTTAATGCCAAAATTATTTTTCCAATAATTCATTCTACATGGGTTTAAAACCTGGTACCTATCAGGAAAAAGAATGGTGATATTCACATTTGCATCAATTTTAGAAATCTAAATAAAGCTTGTAAGAAAGACAATTTTCCACTTCCACCCATGGAACATATTTTGCAGTGAGTAGAAGGTTCTGAACTAATGAAATTCCTTGATGGATTCTTCGGGTATAACCAAATCTTTGTTCATCCAAATGACAGGTTGAAAACTACTTTCAGGAAAAATAGGGAACTTATACATTTCAAAAAATGTTGTTTGGATTAATAAATGCAGGAGAAACCTTCCAACAAGCCATGGACATCACCTTTAGGGGTCTGATAAAAAAATGTGATCGTTTACTTATATGATATTACTATATGTTCCAAGAAAGGAATAACCATTACTCTGATTTAAAATAAATTCTTGAAAGGTGTCTTAAATATGGGATTCCATTAAACCCTAAAAGGTCATACTTTGTGCTTAGTGAAGGGAAACTCCTAGGATTATTGTATCCAAGGAACGGATTTTTATAGATTCTTGATAGGATAAAGGAAATTTCTAAAATTCCTTTGCCTCATAATAATAAGTCAATACAATCTTTCTTAGGACAGATTAATTTGAAAAGATTTGTTCTGAATTTTTCCCAAATTGTTTTTCCTTTACAAGTCGTGATCAATAAAAATTCAATTTTTAAATGGGGACATAATGAAGGAGAATCATTTAAGAGATAAAACAAGATATTATTGATGACCCCTCTCTAATTACTCCCAACTTTTTTGATCAATTCATTTTATATACATTTTCTTCTGAGAAATCTTATGCTGCAGTTTTAACACAAATCAATGATAAAAAGCCAGAGGCATAAATATCCCTTTTTAGCTGAAACATACAAGGTGAAAAACTCAATTATTCAGAAGTGGAGAAATAATCTTTTGCTATCTTTAAGTCCATTAAAAATTCTAGGCCATTTCTCCTTAAGAATCATACCCAAGTAATTGTCCCATTTTTAGCAGTAAGACTATTGCATTTTTAAAAAGAATTGGGTGAAAAGAGAGCAAATTGGGTAATTGCTCCGCAAGAATATGACATATAAGTAGAACCTACTAACATTGTAAGAGTTCAAGGTTTTTGTTGGCTACTTACAAAATCTTCTAACATACCAGGTAATGAGGATTCAGGTAATATTGTTTAGATATCTGAGGTATCCCTTATTAACACTGAATCTCAATATGTTAATCTCATTTTTTATTTAAATAATGGATATGCTCCACCCAAACTCAATTACAAGAGAAAAAGGGCTTTAAGGCTGAAAGCCAATCAATATGAACTCATTGATGATGTGTTATTTTCGAAAAAATATGATTCTATTTTTTTAAGATGCCTAGAAAAATATGAAGCACAAATGGTTTTGCAGGAATTACGTGTTGTACTAGCTCATAGATAGTTTGGAGGAGATACCACCACTCAAAAAATCCTACATGTTGGATGTTACTAGCCAAATATTTTTAAGGATACACATTCCTATGTGATAAAGTGGAAAATTTGCCAAACTATTGCAGGAAGGCAAAGAAAACCAACCTTACCTCTAAAACTATTCAACATTGAACAACCTTTTGAACAATGGGGATTAGATATTGGTGATATTGTTCCTCACTCTTCTAAGAAACACAAGTTCATCCCTACTTCTACAAATTATTTCACAAAGTGGTTTGAATAAATAACACTTAAAGTAGCCAATTCTGATAATAATATTGAATTCATTGACCAATACATTATCCCCAGGTTTGGCTACCCAATGCACTCATTTTTTATAATGCATATTATTTTTTAGGAAATAGTATGACTGAGTTTTCTTTAAAAATAGGATTTAAACACAAATACACTGCTAATTATTATCCCCAAGGAAATGGTCTAGCAGAATCAACTAATAAAAACCTCATTTGGATAATTAAGCGAACTGTTGATCAAAGTCAAAAGAATTGGCATAAATATTTGATTTTCGCTCTTTCAGCTGATAGGATAACGATGAAAACATCTCTAGGTACTTCTCCTTTTAATATAGTATATGGGAAGGAGGGAATTCTCCTCTCTAATCTAGTTTTTCCCTCATCAGTGCTAGTACAATTTATCAAAGAAAAAATTACTTTTTCTTTGCAATTAAAAATATCACAAATCCTTAAATTAGAAGAATAAAGGGAGAAGGCCAAACAAACACATGCTCATCATCAACAACTTGTAAATATTCCTTTGATACAAGCTCAGTAGATAAGAAAAACTTTCAAATCAGAGACTTGGTCTTGAAGTGGGACAAAGCACACGAAGAGAAAGGAAAACATGCTAAATTTCAAAAATTGTGGGTTGGGCCACTTGAAATTGTCGAGCAATTAGGCCCATCAACTTTTGTTTCGCAAGATTTACAAGGAAAGAGTTATGCTCTTCTTGTTAATGGGCTAATTATAAAAAATTTATTTTCTTGAAGGAACATCAGTTCTAATGTAAAATATGTAAATATCCATTTAGGTACTCTACTGTTTGTAGAATAAATAAAGTTAAGTAACATACATATGACTTTTCATCATTATCGCTAATCATTATATGATTTTTGACTTTACAAAGCATACAATTTTGAGGAAATAATTATGAATTTGAAGGAATTGGGTAATTATTAAAAGACTCTAAAATATTTTTCCATTCAACTTGAACGCTCTTTCGACCTAAAACACTCATAAAATTCGTCAATATAATTATGAGTCAAAAAAGGTTTTCTTTAAAAAAGTAAAGACTATTCGAAGCTTTAGCATATTAAAACTCTAAATTGTCATAAGATACTCTTAACGAGTGAATGAACCACCCCATCGAGTAGTCATACATTTTTCAGAGTGTAATTGAAAAATATAATTGATTTAAAAGGTAAGAGGCCTCATCATGAACATACTTACCATGATAATGGGCACATAATGGGTTGACATTATCACTACTAGCCACCAAACCAGGATAATGGCTTATAATTATATAATTTTAATACAGGGAGTCTTATCATGAGCTAGCATATTCAATCCTATTATAAATCGTGAATGGCATTATCATCATCTTGCTACCAAACCTAGATAGTCACTTAAAAAATATATATATATATTACCTCTAAAGATTACAACTAAAGTGGATGGGATCATGGTTCATTCTCGGTTGAAAGGTAAACATGTCGACACTATGGATGCCTACTAGCAACATTGACTCTACCTGTGACAAAGCATGTTCATCTAGAGAGAAAAGCTTCAATAACTGTTGGGTGTGGAGCCTGACTATCTTCTGTATTCAAAGGTATCGCCGCATTGGACCCCAATTCGAAATGGGGTGGCAATGCCGCCCGTAAAATATTCGCTATAGGGGGATCCGAGGGGGTTTCGAGGGAAGTGCCCCCGAAGCTAAAAGTAGATGTAAAATTGTCTTGTAAATATATAGTAATTTCTAGTCAATCTGGGTCGTTCATTAGGGGGATATCTTACGGTAGAAGTCATGTTTAATTTAGGGTTTTTTTCCCTAGAAGGCAACCCCTCACTATATATGAGGGAATTCTATTGCATCTATGTAGATTTGTATTCTGAGTGATAAATGGAGATGAGATTGAGAGCGAAGAGGGTGTTACAACAGATCTGATGTAGGTTGTATCTCTTTAGTTTGTTGGATAATATAAAAGGAAGGACTGGTTGTTTCTCCGTGGACGTAGCCCAAACATGGTGAAACACGTATATCTGTGTCTCTCTTGTTTTATTCATTTTCTATGTTTATATTTCTGCAATATTTTATGTGTTCCATTGCTTTGTAATATATAATTTTCTAAATGGCGCAAGACAGTAAAACCCTCGGGAGGAGCGAAGGAAAGGCCAGGGGGCAGATAACAGAGCACAATAATAGAAGACAACAGAGAACTAAGAGACAAAAGGCATGACAGAAAATGTCAGGAGGGGAGAGATCCTCTCCTATCGAGATACAGTGACAGGAGACGATCAGAACAGTCAGACGACAAAGGAGAAACAGAACACAGGACCGGTGCTGGGAGCAACCTGGCAAGTAGGCCGCAGGGGAAGATGCCTACCATGTGTAGAGGAGAGACCCAGGTTCATGATTCCAGCGAATAAACTGGAAAGGTACAAAAGTTATATGAGGGATCATGCCCTTATCTGCAAGTTCATAGGAGTCTAGCCCTCGGAAAGAGAGCTTACCAAGTGGATTCAACAAAAATGGCAGCCCCAAGGCCACATTGAGCTCAAGCTGGGAGCGAAAGGTTTCTTCATGGTAATTTTCTCAAACTTACAAGAAAAGGAAAAGGTATTTGAAAATTTCCCTTATTTCTATTATAATGTTGGTCTGTTTATACGTTATTGGGAGGAATGCTACAACCCTGATAAAGAAAAATTTCTAGCATCACCTATCTGGGTTCATTTATTCGGGCTACCTATAGATTTCTGGGATCCGAAAATCCTGGAGGGGATAGGAAACTCAATAGGAAGTTTTGTGAAAATAGCATAAACCACGAAGAAAAGAAGGTATACTTCATATGCTAGGATATGTGTCTATATGAACTTAGAAAACCCCATCCCAGACTCTGTGGAACTAGAATATCATGAAGAAGTTTGGTAGCAAAACTTAGACTACGAGCACATCCCGTTTAGATGCCATAGGTGCCATGAGCATGGCCATCTAGCTAAGGAATGCCTAATTACAAGGGAAGAAGGAGAAGGGAGGAGCACCATTCAAAATAGAGGGCCAGTTGACCAAGAAGGACTCCAAGAGGTGAAAAGTAAAAGGAAAATAAACAAAGAAACCCCCAAGGAAGACAGAAAGGAAAACCAAACAACCCCGAAGAAATCAAACGGCTTTGAAATATTGCAAGACGGGGATGAAGAGGAGGACCAAACCATGGAAAATCAAGAGGATAAGGAGTCAGACAATAGCGAGAGCAGTGAAAGAAACCACACAAAAAGGAAAGCCCTGAGTGAGTCCATGGAGAAAGGTATGGAACAGGAAGAACAAGCAGAACAGATGGAGACAGACTTGGAGACAACCAGGGAGGATCTAAGTCAAGAGGTAGAAGCCTTAATAAAACTATTGAATGAATGGAGGAACCTAGAAGAGAGGTTTATCCTGGAAGAACAGAAGAGGTTGTATGCGGAAACCTTTCAGTAGTATAAGGATAAATTAGAGAAAGGTAAAGCCACACTAGAAGAATTCCAAGAGAGCCAGAAGGAAAACAGAACATATCAACACGGTCAAGGAAAGGGGGGGAAAAAGAGGAAGGAAAAATTTTAAAGAGTCCATCCAACTAATGGGAGAAATGCTGGTCAACACAGGGAGAGTGGTCCCGCTGTCAGTAGTGTTTCAAAACCTATCCCAAGTTAACCAATGATTTTGACATCATGGAATATTAGAGGCTTAAATAGTAAAGGGAAATAGAGACATTTGGCGGCAAGACTAAGGAAGGACAAACCACAAATTATGCTTATTCAAGAAACTAAAATTTCAGGCCAGAAGATGGAGGAAATTCTCAATAAAATAAAACTAAGATATGAACAAGTAATCATAGACGCCAAAGGAAGCGTAGAAGGGATAGCAATCATTTGGAATCCAGCAGAAGTCCTATCATATTGGTGGATCAGAATGCAAATAATCTTGACTGGAGGATTCAGACTCATTGGACAAAGTGAATGGGTGGCGGTATCAGCTATCTATGGGCCCCATACCCATGCAGATAGAGGCCTATTCCTCAACCACTTGGAGAAGCTTAGAAGCATGCACCATGAGCAGAGATGGATTCTGGTAGGAGACTTCAACTTGATAACTTCCAAAGAAGAGAAGAAAGGCAGAATAAGTAGAGAAGACCCGAAGATGGAAAGATTCAGAGACGTCTAAGCAGAATTAAGAATGGTAGATATCCCTACTATAAATGGGAAATTAAACTGGAACAATAGAAGAGGTGGGGCCAAACAAATCGCTTCAAGATTAGATAGATTTCTAGTCTCTGAGCACATAATAGGGTTGGATATTTTCTATGAAGCCTCTATCCTAACCTCAATAGGATCAGACCACTGACCAGTCAAGCTAGAAATAGCTTTGAATGATCATAATAAAAAGAAGCCCTTCCATTTTGAATATTTTTGGCTTAGAGATCCAGATTTCTTGGACAAAGTAAGGAACTGGTGGCAGGAAAGCAAGAGGGGAACGACAGGTCAAACCAAAATGCAACATTCTAGCTCAGACTTAAGGAAATAAAGAGCAAAATAAAGAAATGGAATAGGGAAGAATTTGGCAATATCCAGTAGGAGCAAGGAAAACTCCAGACTAGATTAGAAGGAATACAACAACAAATCATCAAGGATGAAAGAAATGAGGACTTGGCTGAGGAGGAAGGTAGGGTAATCAATCAATTGGAGGAAACGTGTAAACAGGAAGAAATTCTGTGGAAACAAAAATCTCATGTCCAATGGTTAAGAGAAGGGGAAGAGAATTCCAAATTCTTCCACAAATCAATGTTGAATCACCGGCATCACAACAGAATTTTCTCCTTGAAATATAGTCAAGGAAACAAAGTGATGTAGCAGAATGAAATGGAACAGCTCTTGGTGGAGCCTTTCAAAGGCATCCTAACAGAACCAAACATTAACAAAACAAAGGAAATAGACAAGGTCTACCAACATATTCCCAAGAAAGTTACTAGAGAACAAAATATGGCTTTGCTTAGGGTAATCACTAAGGAAGAATTAGAGGAAGTGATTAACAACATGCCGAAAAAGAAGGCCCCGGGTCCCGATGGCTTTACCATTGAGTTTTACCAGGCTGCCTAGAGTTTTATTGGAAATGACTTGCTAGACTTAGTGCAGGAATCAAGGTGTTCTAAATGTATGCACCAAGGCCTGAATGCCACATTCTTGGCTTTCTTCCCGAAGAATGGTAGCTCGGAAGAACCGTAGGGATTCAGGCCTATATCCCTCCGTAATGTAGTTTATAAAATCATAGCAACAGTCATAGTTAATAAACTCAAGCCTATCCTGCCGGATCTGATAGTGCAGGAACAAACAAGTTTCGTCAAAGGGCGGCAGATTACAGATGGAATTATAGTGGCCCAGGAAGTGATTCACTCCCTGAAAAATTCTCGAAATCTGGGTATGCTTATCAAATTAGACTTGGTTAAGGCATTCGACTACCTTAGCTGGGGATACTAAGAAGGCATTCTTATCGCCCACAGATTTGATCAAAGATGGATAAAATGGATCCTATCTATGGTAGGCACCCCAGTAATGTCAGTCTTGTTGAATGGTACCCCCACCAAAACCTTCAACCCCTCGAGAGGGCTAAGGCAGGGAGACCCCCTGTCTCTGTTCCTCTTTATCCTGGTTGCGGAAGGATTGGGTAGGCTGGTCAAGGCCCAAGTCACAAGGGATCAGATAAAGGGTTTACAAAATCTGTGGGAACGATCTCCCGGTCTCTCACCAGCAATTCATTGACGACATTATGCTATATGGCCAAGCCACATTGAAGGAGGCCCAAAGAATAGTCACAACATTATCCGAATTCAATCAAGCTTCTAGGACGAAGATTAATAAGGAGAAATCTGAAGTTTTTTTCTTTAACACCTCGTAAGCTACCCAAAGATTCTTGGCACGTACTATGGGTTACAGAATTGGAGCCTTCCCATCAAAATACCTGGGTATTATGCTGAATGAGCACCAATACAGGGTAGCTAATTGGGAACCTCTAATTAAAAAAATCAGGAACAAGATGGAAAACTAGACCTTTCGCTCGTTGAATGGCCCCAGCCAGCTAATTGTATTGAAACCTATTCTGCAGGCTATTCCTATCTACTAGATCTCATGCCAAGCTATCCCAAAGTCTATTAGTCAAAAGATGGTTGCCTTGTTCAAGAAATTTCTTTGGTAGGGAACCAACAAGACCAGAAAATGAGCCTTAATTTCGTGGGAATGGCTAAGTAGGCTTTCCAAAGATGGTGGCTTAGGATTAAGGGGCCCCTTCATCCTCAACCAAGTGATGGGGGCAAAGCTTTGATGGAGGTGGACTCAGGGCGGGCAAGATTTGTGGAAGGTGATCTGGGAAAGGAAGTATGAGGCAGCAGGGGAACCCGAAGCCAGAATGAGAAGTTAGATGGAGGCCAAAGGTTCAGAAATTTGGAACGTGGTGAGGGGCAACAAAGAACTGATTAAAGATTAATGTTTTTGGGAGATAAGAGCAGGAGATAAAGCTAGGTTCTTGGAGGAATCATGGCATCAATGTGAAAGGCTCATCCAAAAGGAAAACCTTCAAGCCATCCATGCCTTCACACCCCAGGCAGAGGAGGACGTTGTCGGAAAATTTTGGAAACCAGGTGTAGGAGGATATTGGCACAGCTGGAAATAGAAAGAAGACTAGGAAAGGGCCCCCGAAATAGACAGATGGTAGGAGTATTACAAAGAGATGGCATCTCACAAAGTGGTGAGGAAAACAGGGCCAGATATTCTCAGATGGGGCACCCAAATTCAAGGCACCTTTTCAATAACAAAAGGATATTATCTAAAAGGTAAACAAAATCAACAACTGGAGACAAAAAAATGGAAAATTTTATGGAAAATCAAACATTGGCCGAAAGTGTCCTTCTTTGTTTGGACTATGTTACATGGCAGGGCGCTTACCTGGGACGAAATGCATAGGAAGGGGCGACATGGACCATCCAGTTGCGCACTTTGTACTTCATAGGAGGAGACTATGGAGCACTTGCTGAACCAATGCATAGTCAGTAACACCCTATGGGAAAGCCATTTCAAACTATTTGAGCACCATCAAAGAAATTATCATAACATCATAAATACCATAGAAAACTGGCTGAGGAAACCTTACTAGAATTCTGTGGTTAATTGTGTGTGGCTACTCTCAGTCGGTTTCTTGATCTGGAACATCTAGAAGGCACGAAATAGTGTAATCTTCAAGGTAGAAACCCGAAATCCAATAGGAATATGGGAGCAAACCATCAGAAATATGCGAGAAACAATCTTAACGGAAATATGGAAGGATGAAGATTGGCAGGTGTCAAATGGAGGAAAAAATTCTGAAGAGACTTGAGGTAAACCAGAGTATGTTAAGTGGGCATGTCCAAATAAAAGACCAAGTCAGAGAGGTGGCAGAAAGCAAACAATTTTGCCAACCCCCATAGGGGTTCATAAAGCTAAATTTTGACGACGCTGCTAAACACAACCCGGGAGAAGCAGGTATCAGGGGAGTCTTTAGGGATGATGGTGGAAAAACCCTGAGAATCTTTGCAATAGACTACAGGGAGGCCACTAACAATGAAGCGGAACTACATGCTCTGAAACAAGGCTTGGAAATTGCGATACAGGTAAAATTCAAGAGTCTCCAAATAGAGGGAGACTTGAAATTAGTGGTGGACATGGTAAGGAAATTACAACAGCAAAAACCAGTGGAAAAAATTAGCAAGAGCTGGAGAATGGTGTGGCTCATTAGAGAAATAGGGAAACTCATGACCAAAATAGACTATCTAATTCCGTCACATGTCAGGTGATTGGGCAATAAATCGGTCGATTGGTTAGCGAATTGGGGCAGTCGAAATAGAGGTAAGGTGAGAGACAATGAAGGCCTGGATCTGCTGCTCCAGGAGGAGAGTGACCAACTTCAACAACTGCTCGACGTTGATAAGGGTGATAATGGCAAGTCTGAGGTGAATGACTAGGATCAGATGGCATGTAATAGCTGTGGGGAAAGATTGCAGCAGGTGGGGATGGACAACACATTCGTGGGAAAGGACAGGAGTGAGATAAATGACGAAGTTGGGTAGCTGACGGGGCGAGGTAGGACATGTCTAGGTGACGGGGAAGAAGAGCATATCGAGACATCATCAAGGGAAGATTTGATGAGAGTGTGGGAAGTTGGGATAAATGGCAGAGGAAGGACGACATGTGGAATTAGGGGTATAGAAAGGATATTGCAGGAGCAGCCGGGAGAATTTTGGAGTAATGGAGAATAAAGGAGGTCAGACAAGTGTTGCCAAATCCAGAAGAAGGGACGTGGAGAGGAGAGTTGGGGAATTAAATGGCCAAGTGGAGGTCTAGACGAGAGGACAAAGGGAAGTTCACAAAAAAAGCCTGAGGTGGCAGATGGAATGCTCATGCAATTCAGCAAGAAACATGAAGGAAAGACAAAACGTGGCAGGGAGACTTAGCGACCAGCCCTCTTCCCCAGTTATGGCAAAGAAAGGTGGTATGTCCCCTCTCGTCCCCGTCTTTCAGGCCTTGTGTTAGCTAGAAGTAGATTTGTTTATTCCTGTTCAGAAATGTCCAGCTATAGGAAGCTTTCATCCAGTAGTTAGATAGGTAGAGGTCAGTCCAGTAACGGGAAGATTGACCTTTACCCCTCTAGAGCAGATGAGGTCTCGGGTGGTAAAATTTATGGTCCCTGAAGGGCGGTCCTATTCTTACCCAGGAAAGAGAGGTGGGAGGGGAGGGTTGCCTTGTCGGGTCTCGTCGAGCTCCAGGTTGGCTATTGGAGCCTTACCCAAGTCTACTGTCCGGTTCTCTCCCGAAGGGCCAAGCCCAGAAATCCTCAGAGTGACGAGGGGGCAAGAAGCTTTCCCCATCAGATGGGGAGCCACGGGAAGCTGGTTTGTTTTGTTGAGATTAGCCAAGTTGGTCAGCGTGGGGATTCTAGGGATGTTGAGGAGGGTGGAGGGTTAAGGGCTGCATAGCAAGAAAGGTCGGGATATGGCCCAGGACCCCAAGCCAGAATCACCTTCGGGACCTTCATGCTAAGGCTGAGGGGGTAAGCGATTGGATTTTAGTCGAATTACCAATTAAAGGCACTGACTTATGTTTTTTTGTTGTGATAGGTAGGTGAGTCCCAATTAAATCAAGGTTTCAGGACCGCAGTAGGATGGCACAGAAGAGGAGAGGTAGGAAACTAGATTCAGAAAAAAGCATGTATATGATACATGTGTATATGGCTGGGAATTCCCCGGAGACCCAGGATCAAATCAATGGGTGGGAGCGGGAGCTGAGGTCCATTAGTGAGAACAAGGAAATTCCCCGAGGATAATGGGAGGACCTGCTCTCAAACCCAGGAAACACAAGAAGCAGAAACTCTTTGTTTAACAAAACGCTTCAACAGTATTGGATAATGAAACATGTGGTTGCACGGGCTATGGAGATGAACCAGGAAATCCGTGAAAAAGAGGAGGAGGAATGAAAGCAGGTAGAGGAACAGATAAAAAGCAAAATAATGGAGGAAACAGAAAATCTAAAGAACACCCTCCTGAAAGAGATTGCGGTCGTCCAAGTCCAAGTAGTGAGAAATCGCTTGTTGCTGCGAAACATGGAACAAATGCTGCAAGAACTAAAATGGGTTATGGAGCAAAAGAAGGTGAAACCTGGGGCTAGTGCCATGGTACCCGCCCCGGTTAACTCGTCAGATGAGGACTAATAGAGCTGAGTAGTCAATTTTTTGTTTAAAATGTTGAT
>APFE030044957.1:47038-71949 GCA_000404065.3 Pinus taeda | reverse complement strand
TCATAAGGGCCCTAACACCCTTTGGATCCTTTGGGTCATGTCCCAGATCAATGATTATGTCTTCCAAAGTCTTTATTCTATTGTCCTTTGCAGAGGAAGACAACCTTTCCAAATCAAGTTATGTATTTGTCTTCTTAAGGGCTTCTTTTAACTGATGGGCCAGCATGGCCCTGTCTGCAAGTGTTGCATACACCATTTCCCTAGTCTGTTTGTGTAGCTCAATCTGATCCATGGGGTGTATGTCTTTAGAAAATACCTCCAAGTTTGTTCTAAAGTAATCTACAGAGGTTTTGGGATGTGGGACTTTAGGCTTTAAATGAGTAAAAATCATTTTTTCATCTTTGAGATCATAGGCAGCCATCAATCTTTGTTTTTTGGCTGGAGTTTCCTTCAAGAATTGATCATAGATTGCACTCTCAACAATTCATTCTGTGCCTTGATCTCCATGAAGCCTCCTTTGATTCCAGCTGGTTTCTTGCCCTGCTGCCTTGAGGAGGATACCTCTGTGCCTTGCTGCATGGCCTATTCTAGCTGAAATGAGCTAGTGGTAGTCTGCTGGCTTGATTGCCTTTCTCTGTTGTGGCTTTCTGCCCTTTCCTCACTGATATCTCCCTCCTCTGTTTCAGGGTCAATCCTTGGCCTCTTGGCTTTTGGCTACTGTGTTGACCAAGTTGGAGCTGTGACCGCCTCTCTATCTCTCTTTTTTCCTCTCTCTTCATTGAGGGGAGCTTGCAGAACTGGGATTTGGGGTGGCCCAGTTTGCTGTGAAGGGGCTTGCCCTTGAGTCTGATCCTTTGAGGTGCTGGGCTGCCCTGTCTCTGTCTGTTGCTATTCATCCATTATTTCTTTACCCTTTGCTGTAGTGGTTGTTGTAGGAGTTTGCTGGGTGTTCTGTGTAGCTGGAGCAGTGGAAGTGCCTTCTCCTACTTGGACTGGTTGTTTGAACAAAACCTGTTGACAAGAATCCAAGTCAAGAGTTTTTTCTAAATCTTTCACAGTCTGCTCCATTTTCTCTTCCTGAGTCAATTCTTCTACTATTGATTCAGGTACCCATTCATCTTGGTTGGCAAGTGTTGTATTTGTGGGTATGGGCAATGCTTATAGGCTAGCAGCCTATACTTGACTCTCCTAGCACTGATAAAACCTTCAGGGTCATAAGGGACCCACCAAAAGCTTCTTTTGAGTTTGAGTTGTTGCCCCAGTATTTGATCAGCTTCTTGCCAACCATCTTTCTTATTCATGACAAATGGGCCTAGGTGGTCTCTGAACTTTAGATTGGCTTTCTTCTTGGCACTGTGGAAGTGTGTAAGATCGGAGTTTATGAGTTGTCTATAGTATGCCAGGGCAAACAACCTCATAGGCACATACTTTGGGAGCCTCTAGGGACAGAGCTCACAACCATAGATTCTGATAACTTTGTGATTTTGGTACAAATACCAATCACCTATTTTGTAATTCCTGGACAGCTGTAAGATTTTCTGCATATCTTTGGACAATCTGACAGGAGGAGTCCTCTTGAAGAGGCATGTGACTGGATGAACAAACTGGTCAATAAATTCACAGTATGAATAGGGGGAATTCTGGACTTGTTGCAAAACTGAAGACCAAAAGATAACAGACCTCCTCTCTCCCTGTGAGTCTAGCTTCTTGATTGGGCACTGGAAGCAATCTGTTTGATAATACATGAACAGGTGATAGATGTATGATGAATACTTAAATATTCCCTCTCTATTCAACCTTGACAATTGGTCATGCATATTTTTGGCAATATACTTGGCATAATTGTACTTCACAGTAGGGGGTTTCTCAAGGCTATATGCAGACAACATGACCAACATAGTTTCATAAACATGCTCATTTGTGGTGAACCCCAGCACAGAGGTTAACATATCCACCAGCAGCTTGCCTACCTCATTGGAATTTGCATATGAAAAAGGAGGTTTCCCAGAAGGTTGGCAGTCTGCCTTGATGAAATTCTTGGCTACTGCAGCAATGTCTATGCTAGAGAGCTTGGAGCCCTCATCCAGCAAGTACTTAATGGAGAATGGGTACAGCAGTTGGGTTTGCTTGTAGTTCAACATTTGATTGATGGAATTTGGTGTTATGTAGAAGAGGATGCTCCCAGATGGAGACTTTACAGCTCTGAGCTTCTGGTCATAGTTTTCTGCACAGAGGTGAATGACTTCAGGGAAAACATTTACAGATGGGAGGAAGTAGGTGGGCAGATTGGATTCGCAGATGCCATACATGTCACTATTGTCCAAGTGACTGTTCCTTAGCTGGCAGAAGGTCTGTAAGTGGTTCCTCTCCGCCACAAAGTCTGCACTGAGGAAATCACTGTCTACCAGTGGCATAGCTTCCAGTTCTTTATTTGGTGGATTCACAGGAGCTACATCCAGTGCAAATGGAGTGGCCATGTCTGATGTCAACTGGATGTTTTACTTGATTTTTAGGATTGGTACAAAGGTTGAGGAATGCCTGCTAAATTCTGTCTGGCAGTGAGCAGCTTGAAAGTATAAGGAGACTCTTATAGGTTTTTATGAACTGAGGGGCACTGTGTTTGAAGAATCAGAGTGTGTTTGAGCTAATTAGCTGGTTTTTCAAGGGAGTTTCACTGTAACAGGGATGAGGGAATAGCTATATTCATTTTTAGCCGGTAGCTCGGCTTATCTGATTACTTTTATGGTGAATTTGCAGAAGGGCACGGGTTTCTTGCAGAGTTTTGTCCTGTAGGGGCTTAACCAGGTTTTTAAGTGTTCTTTAGTGGACAATTTAGCAGTGAGGATTTTTAGCAGAGTTCTTTTGCAGGAAATTAGGAGAACAAATAGGAGAAATGTGGGTAAAGAAGGTCACCTGCAGCAAATACCTGGTTTTTATGGTGTAGGAGGCGTCAAACTGGACTTATTGCAGGTACTTGGGTCGACGATGAGGGCGGAAGCAACTTTGGCGGGTGAAATTTGGATTTCGACTGTTGAACGACATTTTCGCATGCAGAGGAGCTCCGGAAACAATGAATAAGAATGAAGAATAACGGCTATTTCACGTCTTTTTATGCATTTTTGGCCCTTTGGTGTGCTTTTTGGTGCTGACGTGATGCTGACGTCATCATAGGCGGGGGTATGGCAAGGTGACGTGGCAGCTGACGTGGGTGCCCAGGTGGCGGTGACACGCTGGCAGGGCTGATAGGCAGACAGGCAACGAGGATATGACGTGGAGGCACGATGGCAGAAAAGGCGGGGTGACGTCATGCTGACGGGCGTGTGACATCAGCGCGGGGGACGGGTAGTAAGTGGTTTCCCCGGAGGCCCTTAGGGTGGTAAGTGGTTTCAAGGGGGGGGGAGCTCCGAACACCGCAGGGGGCCGACGCGTGGTAGGGGTACGGTGATAATACCGCCAATCCCCCGGACGCAAAAGGTCGGGCACTTTTCATACGAAAATGACTGCCCACCGTTGGATGGGCGGGGTCAGAGATCGGGCGGTGGGTGGCGAACCTGATTGACGGCGCATTAACAGAGGGGGACCTGCCCGTTATATTAATATATTTAAATAAATTAAGCGCGGGGGTGGGTAATAAACATTAGGATTTTGGGTTTTTTGGGTTAATTGGCGCCCACTTTATCAATGTTTTAATGAAAAAGCATTATAATCAATGAATTTTGGGCGGATAAAGGGGTAAAGGGTTTAATGAGGGTGGGGTTTTGATTTTTTTATTTTAGACCATAGTTTTTTACAAAAACCATAGTTTTAGGGTGAAAGGGGGGCTAATACTAACCCCTGATAGGTTAATATTTCCCAAGGAAGGGTTATATAGCTATAGTGCTAGGGGGAGGGCATTTATACATTTTTTTTTGGGAATTTCTCCATAGATCCTAATAGAATTAGGGAAGGGGGTAGTTAGGGAGCTAAATAATACATTAGTGGTTAATATGTCTTTGTGAAGTGAGTGAAGGGGTATGGCTAAGTTCTAAGAGGTAAAACGTAGGAATTGAAGATAAATGAAATGATAAGAAAGATTTTTTACACAAAAAATGTGGCTTCTTTTCTTGATTAAACTTCATGGTTTGACCCAGTAGCTTGTCATGAAGTGAAGTGGAACTGGACACTTGAGCAAATCTCAAGGTCCTTGGGGGTGTTAGTAAATGATGTTTGGGGGAAAATAGGGGAAATTAGACATGCTTCCAATGTTTTTTCCTCCACTCTCTGTTTTGATGTCAATGCCCTGAGTGGCATGAGTCTTTGCACTTAATAAGCCAATTTGGTGATGGCCCTCCATTTCTGGAACCTTGCACTACTTACCCATCCTAGTAATCCTAACATTTTTTCTTCATTTGAAGTGGGTGCACTTGATTTAGCAGACCCTGATTGTTCTCTTTTTCTTTTGACTGCCCTCCTATCTAAATGTACCCTTATTTCTTCCAAGGACCCAGATTAAGCAGTTGGGCTCCTTCATTTCTCTACCTAGCTAGTCATATGCCAAGCTTGAGCTGTTTGGACAGGAAACATTCCCTATTCTGCAACAAGCAATTTAAACATGGCATGGTCCAGATTAGACTATTGGGCCATCCATCAGGTATGATTAGCAGCAGTATTTGTAGAGTATGATACTGCCCAAAAGATAGTAGTGGCATTTTGACTGGCCACTTTCCTCATCTTTAGTTTGGGTTCATTTTCACTTTTCTCCTTACCATTTGATTTTCTTGCCTTTTGATTATTATTTTAAGGCATACCCTCTTTTCATTTTTTAATTTTCATAGCATGTACACAAAATATGGAACCTTTGCAGCCTGCAATGATGAACATATTTAGCCCTTCCACTGTCAATCATGAAAGATGAAAGCTATTGGTATAAGAGCCTAACACGTGACATGTACATGATGCTACATGTACACAGTAGCACATCAAGACATGTATACAACACCCCCTCCACACAACACCACATGTACGACATGTACAATCATGCATACAACACCATATGTACACAGCATCATATGTACACAACACTGCATTTCCAACATGCACACAACACCGCATACCCATTATGCACACAGTACGATATGTACACAACACTGTATATCCAACATGTACATAGCACCATCTATACCCATCACTACATATGTAATACACACACAAAACCATATATACGAAAGGCATACATCATCATATGTACACAATACTAAATATATAACATTACACATCATCGTAGGTACAATCATTGAACATACAACATGCACAACATATACACAACAATATCACTGCACATCAAAAACCATATTGCCTCTACCAAGAAACCTTGCTTCCAGTGTTTCTCCACCATCCATGCTTATCCTAGCATGCTGCGAAGCACATTTTTTCCATTCTATTGATGTATCATTTAGCGTTATGTGTCATAACATAAACATAGGCATAATACAAGCATACAATATCAATTTATATCCGCATGATACTGACCCCATATACTTTTCATGGCTACTCTTCCCACTTGATTCCTCATAATCCAAGAACCTCTTCATGCCATTCACCTACATAAGAAATCATTCCTCCACAAGAATGATCCCTGGTGACCCTCTCAGACAATGACATACATACATACATGTGTACATATAAACATCAACATAAAACAATTAGGATCCGTGATGACCCTATCAGATAACAACGTACCTACATAAATATATGCATATAAACATTAGCATAAAGCAATCATGATCAGAACATAATTACTAGATATAAAAATGCCAATGTTAAGAGAACTTCCTTTATTCATGCATATAATGCACAATATTGAGAAAAATAGTTCCCAACATAGCCAAGGCATATGAAACCTCAAATCCATTTAATTTACCCTTTCTGTTACCTTTCTCATGATTGTCCTATCACCGTCCATTTACCTCGATGGACTGAACCAATCCAATTGGTTTTCATACGCTTGCCTTCAACTGCCCTTATACATTCACTAAGATACACGCATTGAGCCTCATCCGGGACTTACTTCATCTATTGGGTACTACACAACTCTCCCTGAACTCCATTAACTTTACTCTTTCCTAAACCAATTCCCAAGACTGAAAACATAAAAGGCAAGACAAGAAACAAACAAGAAGAAAACCTTGAAAATCAATAACAATACAAATCCACAAACAAAGTGGCATGATCATGCACTATACATAACAAAAATTCAAATCAAGTGCAACCAAATCGCAATCCCTAAAGCACAAAATTGTAAATATACACCATGTATCCATCCCAATGGTTCCAATACTTATGAAGGAAAGCTCAACTCGAGTCTTCTTCAATATTTCATGGTAGTCTCTTTTGCCATGCAATCCCCTGCATCATACTACCATAAAACATAATTATCAGTGCATAAGTAAACATAACAAAATATTAGTTATATTACCTTATTATTCCAAGCACGTTGCATTGTAGTTGAAGGCATATGTTCCATGTATCAAGGGACTCCAATTCCCTTGATAGATCTAGCTATAACTAGACACCAGTTGTTATACCTATTAGATACATTTCCATGAATGTATCACATATCCACATGATTTCAGATAAATTAGGGTTAAGAAGACTCCTTGTATGCAAAGAACTCATTCATTTGGAATTTTTATTTCCAAACATAGCCAAAGGGATTCTCACTCAATTCCTTTCTTTTACCTTTACCTTGTTGCAACCAAGTCTTACTATGTACTATCACATCGCCCAATGGATAGTGATAAAAAAAAACCAACTATTACCTTATCATGCTAATACCAAGCATGTTTCCTGCAATTGTTCAGACATGTCGATCACATGTTCCAAAGATCAAGGCAACATATCAATTACTTGGAAATCAAACTTCACCAAGTCTAACAACCATGCCATAATCCATAGTCAACTCATAGTAATTAGACATAATGCTACAACTATCACCTATTAAACTCAAGTACATGTCAACTATCTCAACACATATCTGTAAGTAAAGCCATCTTAAAACAAGATCATTTCTTGATGTAATATTATAGACACATACTCATATCATGCGATTGATTAAACATTCAACAACAAATAGGCGATATAATAGACACCAACACTCAAACAAGAAATATATGACATAGTCAAATAGTTAAGCACCAAATATATGACATAAGGAAACTCATACCTTAATGTATCTCAGGGAAGGCTATCTTGTCTAGAAAATCAAGCTATATTAGCACGATATAACTTAGCAACATATCAACTCAACCATAAATAAGTTCATGATATCCATAACATTAACTAGCTAACATGTTCACATTACAAACTCATAAATTTTTATCATTAGTGCATAAAACTCACATATGAAAATTCAGTATAGGTTAGTACAACACAAGATCACAAATATGTCGACTCATACATGAATGTCATAACCCTAACCATCTGCATAGGCCAATCCAATTTAGCATGATATATATAACATAAAGATATTAATCCTATAATCCTAATCATCAAGTTAAATAACATATAATAACAATAAGTTAACATACAAGATGCTCATCAACAACATATAACATAAACATCAAGTTAACTATCATATAACAATCGACAAGTTAACATATAACATAATCATCAAGTTAACTAACATAAGACAACAACAACAATCCATACA
Organism: Pinus taeda; assembly: GCA_000404065.3. Classification (NCBI taxonomy): domain Eukaryota; kingdom Viridiplantae; phylum Streptophyta; class Pinopsida; order Pinales; family Pinaceae; genus Pinus; species Pinus taeda. The sequence goes on along the minus strand of APFE030044957.1, from coordinate 64,322 downwards.
ACAAAAAGCTACTATCATTCATGACTATATCACTACGATGATTCACTAGCATCTACCATGCATGTAACCACAACAACGAGAAAAAAAAAAACATGTGTATAACCCTAATGCATATAACAAGCCTTAACCTTCATACCTACATGCCCAACATACAAACATGTATGACGATCTACTCTTACACCAAGTTTTAGTGTTGCAACCTCATTCTGATCATATGCATCCCCTGCTCTATCTTAGCCAAAATTTTAGCATCATAACATACCAATAGTACCGTGATGACCTAATTGCATATAATGACCTCGTGCAAAACAACCTTCACCATGACAGTTCATGCATAAAAATATATAGACACTAACATGCATAACAAATGCATATAGAACCATACACTCATGATAACACATTCCACAACAACACCATCAACCTTCACATGCTGACCCCACTAAAACCATGATCAAGAACATGAAAATGAAACAAGCACATGGACTACAAGCATAAGGAACACATATGCAACCAACATCAATGCATTACCAACACACCGCCCATCTAGTCCAAGTGTTGAACCATGCTCTGGTACCACTCTGTAACACCCTCCTCCCACATCTACCCAACTAACCAGCCAACCAGGGTAAAAATTTGACGAGAAGTTACTATGATATGATTCAACCGCCTAAGTAACCTTAAGGAAGTGGAACCGATGGAAACACACCATACATACCTTCCACATCAGCAATAGGACTCCCAGCAACCATCCCAACCACTTAGGTAACCAACCCATGGGTCCCACTGAGTTTTTAGACCATTAATCCCTCAGGAACTCCTTTTATATGGGAAAGCATGCATCTAGGAGGCTTGAGAGCTCCCACAACATGGGTATGCATGCGTGGAGCGACTTTTCTTCTGAGTGTTGTGCCTGCATCTCTGGGATTTGAGACACTTTTTTTAGGCCCAGATCCCAAGTCACTACCCAGAACTCAATGACACTTTCAGAACTAAAATATAGCAATACAATAAAGATACAAATTCAATGAATGGAACAAGGACTTGACTAGACCCTTACTAGCCATGACAATAATTTCGTCAAACATGTCACAAATATGTAGTCTATAGGTTTGAACAACATATTTGAGCATATGGGTCTCATACTTATCTGAGAATAGCTAAGAAGAATCGATGCCTCAATACATTAGCTATAGTTTCATCCATTAGGAATAGATACATTTTTCATCCATTTACAAGTGAAAACATGATGAGAGACATACATAGCCTCTATCATAATACATGTTCACAACAAACATAACAGCAACCAAAATACCAAGGAAACAACAACCGTACAATTCACATATAAACCTGATAATACTCATGAATTAATAAGGAGAAATAACCTCATATTATTTATGCGAAGGCCAACTAGGTTCAAGACTTCCATAAACCACCCAACCGTAGACATGGCTGATCCAAATATCTTTTCAACTAGTCACACCCGTGTCATATTCCAAGAATGAATGTGGGATCTCATAAAAGACATCAATGAAAACCATCGAGGGCTTCCCAAGGCCAAACTACCTCAACCCATCAAACAATGACTTGACCTCATAGTCGGACATCACAACTATCACCATATTATTCTCTACCCAAGCCTTCCAGGGCTCCAGAGCATTTGTTCCAAGTAAGGTTTCAAGACTAGTGACTCAACCCATAGTTGTTGTCGAGCTTCCAGAGTGTTTTTCGAACTAGGGCTTCTAGGACTAGCAACTGAACCCAGAAAGGGCTTCCAGAGTGTTTGTCCAACCAAGGTTTCTAGAACAGTTATATGACCAAGGCTTCCAGGACTAGAAACTGAACCCAAGTTGTTACACGGTTTCCAAAGAATTTCTCCAACCAAGGCTTAAAAGAAATAGTAACTCGACCCAAGCTAAAGGAAACATGAGAACAAGCAAGAAAAATAAAGAAATGAACCCATAACACCATGGTTATCCAAGAAATGTCAAGGCTATGAAAATCCACTCTCAATCCAGGAAATCCTCCACGTCAATGAAACATCATGACTAATAAACCAGATGCATATTCCATGCATGCCAAAACTAGTGAGGAAAACATACATGCAACTCGGTAACTACAATAAATCCCATTGTAGCTGTTGATCCTGATGTCCCCTTGCACTTTCCTGCTTCTCCTTTGCCTTCTTTCTCCAAAACTCCAAGTATGCCACACTCTCCAAGAGTGTTCCAATAAAAATCCAAGTGTCCAAGAGTATGAGAGAGAGAGAAAAGAATGAGAGCTCCAAAACTGAACTGACCAAAGTATGCGAACTCTTGCTTAGAAGCCTTTTTATTAATGAGGCCTCTATTTTATTCATTTTCCATTATTTTCCTTCATTTTCCTCCTCACATGCAACATGTGACCTTTCACCTTCCTTTTCTCCTAATTTCCATTATTTTCATAAATAAATGCCAAACAATGCCCATTTGCCTTTCCAAAGCTGTTTCCATTGCCTTTGCCAAATTCCTTATCCATAATAACTAAAATGAACACCCACACTAGGATTTTTTTTCCTACCATTTATCTTGGAATACGTGTCCCATGATCGCGGTCTTATATATTTTTATATGGATTTTTAGCTAGGGTTGTTACAAAAAACGTGATTACAATCACATTTTTCATATTTCTCATTTTTCATGTAGCAGGGTTCTTTGAAAGTATGCAACATGGGTACTCCTTGGATGAAAGATTAAATTATATATCCAATGAGTGCGCCCACATGAAATTTGAGTAAAGCTATAGGGAGATAAGTTGAAAAAGTAATGGTTTTTTTAGTATTATTAATTTTTAATATTTTTAAGTTTTTTACTCCAAACATGGTGATTCATCCCCCATGGTTGAAATCATAATATTGAATCTTGTTAGTTCTTACAAAGCTTATATTGGTGGTAGATTTTTGTTTTGAGGCCTATTTTTTACCTTCAAATTTCTCTAATGATGATGTGGGGCCTTCCATGCACATGTCAATCACCCAAATTGAGGTTTTTATCCCCTTCCATGTGATGGGTTATTGTTGAAAAAGTTATTTTTTTCAAGCATATCATATGACAATGATAACTCAGCGTAAAAACCACTCAGAATGTCTACGTTTCCGATTTGTCATTATGCATTATTTTTCTTTCAAGGTCTAGGATTTCACAACATTTGGCTAGGATTTAGTCTCTGATAAAACGGTGTTTGTTCTTGTGGAGACTTTAGTTTACTATTTATTGTATCTTGAATAAATTATTACAGTACTCTATAGTATTTAGTTCGTTCAACAATTCCTCTTTCAGTAATCATCCAAAGACTAAGCTTGCAATTCTTGTAAGTAACTTTGTGTGAGGAGGTGTTTTGGCCACCAACAACCCCCCTCCTTATTTAGTATTAGCAATAATACTAAATAAGGGGGGACCCTTAGTTATTAAATCCAAAGAAGTTAAAGTAGCATTTACTTTTCCTTTTCACAAATAAAGTTACCATCATAAGCTTAGGAAGCCCCCTTGAAAACTCTTAGAATCTAAGTTTATGATAATGTAAAAATTATCTTATCAAGGGAAATCACATCGCAAGAAAATAGTGCGATGCCACCTCACAAACACAATCCCAATATTCATGAGATAACGATAACGACCAAATAACGCATCGCATTCAGCATAACTTACTTATAACACTTCAAGAAATCTGCCGATATGCGATGGCACCGATCGCAACATCGCATCTCACAAGGAACATGTTAACAAAAAAAATAAAAATCATACATAATATTCCCGCGATTTGCGATATTGCAATATTGCGATTCTGTGATATTCCGGTTCTGCGATATTGCGATTCTGCAATTCTGCGATATTGCGATCTGCGAGATTGCGATATGGCAACATTGTGATTCTGTGATTTTGCGATTTTTCAATTTCGCGATCTGCGATGTTGCGGTAGCAAATAGAAAAATCGCTCCATCACAAATCTTTCGGGCTCGTTATTCGAGAAAAGTAGTTTCCCTAAACTAACACATGGTTATGCGCTTTAAATGCTAATAAAAGAGTTAGCTGTCAGTTATTAATAGAATATGGGTGCGTGCTCTTCAAAGAACATTTCATGTAAGGTGGTATATTTGGTATGTCTGTGGCATTTAAAACTTTCCCATCACCCTTCCTTGTCATTCAATTTCACCTCACTTGTGAATTGTAGGCATAGAGAGCAGAGGACTATACAAAATAATACGCAGGCTGAAATGGGAAAGAAAAGCAAAGCCCCGAGCTCCGAAGAAGAGAAAATGGCACCTTTGTATACAGACACGGCTTGCAATAGAGACACAGGAATAGCTACGTGGGAAGGCATGTATAACATGCTCGAAGAGGAGAATCCTAGAGTAATGAAGGTTACAGCTGTCGCAGGTTCACAAAGATCTTCTGAAGCATCCCTCGCAGAGCCAGCTTGCTCATTCTTACATCAGATAGGAGCAAGGCCAAGAATCCTCCCATACACGGACATGGTCAAATGGATATTGGATAACGCAGAAATAAAAATAGACAGTTCAAGGTTCATGGTCAAGGACTCATTGGTTCATTCGCTGCACAGGATTTAAAACTTATGTATCATCTACCAGAGCCACAGGTAATGTACAATAGATAGTTTACCGAGAAATTTGTAAAAGAAAATACGGACCTAGCTAAAACTACCAAAGATTAGTCTAGGAGAGATGAGCCATTGAAGAAAGACAAGCACGGTATGTATAGTGCTGGTTCCCTTACCTCTCCATACTGCTTTGCTGCTGCCATGCTCTGTAGAATATTTGGAATTCCAGATACTAAAAAATTCTCATGGGAGTGGCTTCCATTATTGGATGCCGCCACAAATGTCACCATTGTAGATTGGGCCATAATTTTGTCTGATAACCTGGCCACAACCATTGGCAATTACCAGTCCAAAAGAGCTACGAATCAGAGGATCTATCCTCCTTTTTACCTTTCTGCATATATAATGGATGTAATATGTTATATTTCCAAGTTTCCTATTATGGGTTGGAAGTCGATGAAACAAGACCCTCTACCCATTCATGTATATCACAAAGATTTATGGGACTCTCAATTTGTCCCATATTTTTACCAAATTTGTCATGGAGTTATGTTGCCCTTGTATAGAATTTTGTATGATAAAGACCCTCTGACATGCTATCCTGAAGCAGAAGTAGACATCCTCATTGTCGTAAGATGGTTCAGGGAAGAAATGTTTACTTATGTCAGGGTTTTTGGAAGTTCTCTACCCCCTCATATCTTGCCTGTATGTATCCCTGATAAACTCTTAGGTCGAGAGATCGCCTACCAAACCTGTGCAGAAGGAGGCCTAACTAAAGAATTAAAAGCCAAAAAGAAAGCTATATGGCCACATTTTCCTATAGCCTGTGGGGCCTTCTCACTATTCGATGTAGGTCACGCCTTTGTAGAAGTAAAGAATATCACATGCTTACAGCTCTTCAAATTCACTGCAAGACCATTTGACCCTTATGAGGTCGCCCACAATTTTACAACAGCAGTCAAGGTAAAGGTATTCTCCAGAGAAAAAGATTTATTTGATGATTTATTTCAGCAGAAAAACACATTGGAAGAAATTCTGCACACAGCCCAACTGCAGGTACCCCCAAAAGAATTTCAAAGGTTCAAAACATATAGAGAAAGAAGGCTGGCCAGCATTCCTTTGGAAAAGCTATGCCTAAAACCTTCAAGAGAACCAACTCCAAGTGTTAGTCTCAGTGGAAGTTCAAGTACCAACGGATCTATGTCCATATCTGAAAAAGAAGTGTCTGAACACTCTAAAAGATCCAGAAATGAACTAAATAAGACCAAAGGGTCAGCGAATGATACTGCCCAGTCAAAAGAACTTCTACGTCAACAGGTTATTGCCTCCCTGCAAAGAAATCCTCCCCTCTAGTCATCCAAGCACCACCAGTCATAGTTGAATTAGACAAAGAATGGGAAACCTTCAATGACTTGATCAACCTTGAAGGACAAACCATGAAGACAAATGTCAGCGATGTACAGATAATAAAAGAAGTAGTCATAGGAACAATTAGCAAAGCCTCGGATGTGGAGCATATTCCTATTTCTCCATCCTCTGAGCTTGTACTAAAAGTAGAGGAAATCCCTCCCCTAGATGTGTTTTATAGCCCGCAGAATAAAGATGTAAGAAAACAGAGAAAGAAAAGGAAATTGGAAAGCACTCTTTCTCAAAACACGTAACAATTGGACATCTTGTGGAAAGATCCCACAAGCAATCCCACTGAAAATCTCACCAAGCTATCTCAGATCGCATGAGCATATGCCTCCGCTACTATCGACAAAGCATCTGAGGTACAACAACTTCTAAAAGAAAGGGAAGAGCATATACAAGTACTACAACAACAATTGCAACAAGCCCATGCAAATAACGAAGCACATAAACAGCTTGAAAGGCTGCAATGGAACTTCCAGCAGATGCAGTTAAGCTATCAGAAAAGTTTGGATGAGAAAGAAAAATAGTTACAGGATTTGAGAGAGATGCACAAGGACGACCCTAAGCTCAAAGAATTCATCACAGAGTTCATTTCCCTGAATGAGCAATTACTACAGCAGCAAGAAGCATTGGGCCAAAATATATCACAATGGAGTCATTATTGCTAAATTAGTGATAAAACCACTAATCAAGTGGTAGACTTGCGGAGTGACTATGATCTGACTGATAAAAGAGTGACTGAATATTTGGCATGGCAAGAGATGGACGAGGGTAAAGAGTAGGTGCACCAAGAATTAATGAAAATCACAAAGAAATGCTCTTTAATAAATGGGACAAGCAAATCAGAGGGGCAAAGTAAGCAACAGAAGGAGCAGCCACGGCGGCAAGCAGACTTATTGATTGTGTAAATGAAAATTTACACAGGGAAAATTTGATCGCAGAGACCACTCCGGGGTACTTACCAAGCACTCAATAGCTAGGAGCAGATTGGAAACAGAGAGCTCAAGAGAAGGCCAAAGTAATCCAAAAGCTAAGTAGGTTAAACTGGGATTGTTACTGGACATACTTGGTGAAACCACATAGCCAATTGATGACTGTTAAGTGCATTATAAATGCAACCGAAAAAATGGCGCCAGCTCTCATAGATTATGTTTTCTCATCCCAGTTGAAAGCGGAAGTCAGCCACCCAACTCTCCTTAAACAGATGCTGCATACATGTGATTTCAGAGATCAAGCACAGAAATAGTTTAATTTTAGTTTTAATTTCGTTTTATTTTCCTGAAAAAGGGATGGTCATTTAAGCTGCATCCTTTATTTTTGTAATAATTTATTTTTAGAATTAGTCAGTAGTATTGAAACCCTTCTCATGCATTTAGAGAAGGGTCCAGAAATTTATCAAAAACTTGTCCTCAGAACCTGCACTTTTGCACCCTCACAGGAGGTTTTGGTGAATGAATGGAACAGGGTTTATTTGATATTTGCATTTGATATCTGCTACTGATGTTGCACTTCTGTACTCTTAGTGGATGTTAAATCAAGGAGAGATAAATCAATTGTCGCTTGAAGCTCATAAGTAGGACTAGTTATAAATGGTACTTTTATCTCTTAACCATTTCTGCTTATGCATTAAAGTGATATTCAGTTTTCAGTTGTTCATATATTACAGCATGGATGTCTGAGTTATCATTTGGAACTTTTGTACGGTGATAACCATTTGTTTATGTTTAGTGTATGAATAGCTCATTTATGCGATAAGTTTTTCACAACTGTTTCGTCTAACTTCTTATACAAAGTAGTTCATCTTTATCAAATTCTTTTCTTATGATAGCTGAATGATCTTTATTACCAGTTATTGTTTGAAATCTTTTTAGATCACATAGAAGAAAGATCACACTGCGGGTTAACATAAATTTCAATTGTTTTCTGTTTATTAGAATACAATAGCATAGCATTAGATTAGATAAAACTATTCCATTTAGAATAGAAACACCCATCTTTCTCACAGACACACACTGAATTGGGAAACTGGTCCCATATCCCCAGTCGGACCCGCTATACCAAACGGATAAGGAGCTGCCAACCAAGGTTCGGACCGGGCGGGTATCTCCCTTGTTTTCGACCCAATTTTCGGGGCCTTCAACATATTTGGTGCTAGAAGGAGGGCCTAAAACATGTTGTCTATTGGAATTTGTTTTCAATTTTAACATTTGAATTAGGATGTCCTCTCTTAAACTTCCAATTTGGAGTTACATCCATGTTTGTGCATCTTCCAACACTCCACCCAAAGTGGTAAGGCTATTGTCTCAGGTAAAATTCGATGGTAAGAGAAATGCTTCTGCTTTTAATCATGCCTTTGAATTTATTCAAGGAGTTTCAAATTCTGATTTTCAAGGAATTGATGAAGGCATTTTATGCAGAATTTTTACTCTCTCATTTGTAGCAGAAGCTAGAAAATGGTGTAGAACCCTTCCGGTTGCCTCAATTCAAAACTGGGATCAATTTGTCACGATTTTCATTTGCAAATTTGACTCCTATGATTATGATCAAGTATATGATGAAATTGAATATCTACGAAAAGAAGATGAGTCTGTTAGATATTTTAATATTCGATTTCATATGAATTGTTTAAAATTTAATATTGAGAATGATCCCATAAGTGAAGAATCATTAGATTGTGTTGATCATAATTATTTGCTACCTCCTATTCCCGGCTCATATGAAATTAGTCCAAGATTTGTTCAATTCCCTTCCGACATAAATGAGAAATCCAGTTCAGATGTGCAAATAAATCATGATGAAGAAGTTTCACAAAGCTTAGAAGATATTTCAGATCGAATACTAGAAGACAAAAGCGACAATTTTGGAAGAAAGGTCACCTTGGAATCTGAAAGCAACTTTGAGGTAAATTCAGAAAATATGATTGCAACTCAACAACTGCCAAGGTCAGAAAAGCAAAGTAATTTTCTTTCAAAAAACATGAGCACATCAAGGTATGATCTAAAACCTACAATCTATGATGAACATGATGCGCAAGAGTTTTCAAGAAAAAGATATTTCTTGCATTACTCCAGAATCACATTTTTCTCTTTATCCTGATATTTTCAATGATGATATTTTTCCCCTCTCAATATTAATGATATTTCAGAAAGTACAGAGGCTGGTCTTAATAAATCACCATTAAGTGGTTTTCAAGATAAAGAAACAATTGGAAAACATTCTTTTGCCATTAACAGACATGAAGTCCCTATTCCTTGTGGTTTGAATATACTAGATGAAATTGAAGAAAAACATAGGAAATCTTGTGAAGTCATTTATGATGATTACTTTCATATTGAAGATGTTGATTTATCTCGAGAGAATCAACAGGAACTTCAAATAATATATGAGAATGAAAGGTATTTTAAATTAGAAACTATTTCAACTGATCCTCATTCTAAAGCAGCAAATCACCTACATGATTTCATTACCCAAGAAAATATCCTAGTCTATGATTCATATCATGACCAAGCTTTCATGCCTATTTATAATCATGGTCCCCTTTCTGAATCACAAGATGGGGGTCGAGATCACTCAAACCCTATACTCATAGCCAATCCTTGTGAAAGAGAAATCATTACAAAACAATCCCAACTGTGTTGTAACTCTAGTTGTATAGATAATGATTTTATTTTATTTTTTCCTTCTTACCTATTTTGTACAAAAACAAATTTGTTTTCAGATTTTAATTGCCAGAATTTTGATCCATTACGCTGGCATACTGAAGACCATACTATTAGAAATTCAACGAATGTATGGCCCTGTTGGAAAACTGAATTTTTTGAAGAACATGAGAAGCTATTTTTATTTCATCCTCTGCCAATGATTGATCAAAAGCTTCCATCCTATCAAAGACAATATCGACAAAAGGATGTATTAATTAATGATTTTTCATTTGATTTGAGAGATTTCCAATCATCCTTCATTGATTCACTTAAAAAAATATGTATGGAAGCATTTCTTTCACGAGGAATTGTCAAAAGTTTAACTTTTGCACATACCACTAATAATAACTTCCAGGCCTTTGAATCCAAAAATTCATATCTTCAATCTAGTCTGTCATCTCTTCCATTGAGAATTTATCAGTCCTTAATAGAAATCCATCCAGATTTCTATGGTCCAATAAGTATTCAATTGGAAAGAAAATTTCATAAGAGGGAAATTCTAAATAAAATTCTAACAATAGTTGTACATTCTTGTTCCACATTCAATTTTATAAGATCAGTAAGAATTTCGTTTCTAGTATTAAAATTTGAATTGTATATATATGCAGGAACGAAAATGAGAGAATGGTTACACTGGAAATATGATTACACCTAGTCAATTTCATGTATATTGTTAGAATATGAGTAGAATTAGTTTAGTTAGTTTGTAGTTCAAAAATAACTGAAGTGATTAGCCCTTTTCATATTTTATAAATATCCAAGGACAAAATTACTTTTCATTAGAAAATTTGCGATCGTCCTAAAAAAAAGAAAATCTCACATAATAAAACTAGTTGTGAATGGTTACATTAGGAATTTATGAAAAAGACACCAACTCTCTTTTTCGATTTTGATTTTTCACTTGTATAAATAGAATTTTTTTTGGAAAATTGATCTTTATTATTGAAAGATATAGTTAAAGACTCTAGCCTAGATATGACACTAGTTTCAACCTCATAAAAGTTTGATGAAAATAACCTTTAGTGAAGAAATTGTTTTATATCAGTACAATGAAAGGTATCAATAACAAAATAAAGATTCTATGTAGAACAGCTACTTTCAAAAAACTCTATCATTGTCGTCCAGAGCTATCTAAAGAAAACAATGACTTCCTCCCTATTAAGGAAATCACAACTTTCAGAGGAACAATCCAAGGACATGCTTAATCTTGAAGAATGAGAGGTCTCATCACGAGCCGACTTATCATAATCACAGATATTATAACTTGCTGACTTTGCCAAATACTGCATACCACAACATGGCAATGAATCAAGATTGTTACAATCAAGACGCAAGGGGTCTCATCACGAGCCAGCTTGTTCAGCAAAGTTATAAATCAAGTGAATGAATGTGTAATAAATTGGCTACAAAACCAAGACATCGTTCTTTAAGAATAAAAATAAAATCAAAGCAATAAGTGTGGATGTGGATTCTTCTTTGAGAGTTCCAGGTTTCTTTAAGTAGGATACAGGATCATTGTTGGCTAATAGGTCACCATGTCGAGGCTATGAACGCCTGCTGGCAGCAGAGGCTCTACCTACAACAAATGAGCATATTTAAAAAACTGGTTTACAGAGAAGACTTTGTTTTATCCTTACAGACCAACTAATGACTGATGTAAACACAAGGACTAAACTTGAGGTAGCAAATAATCAAAGTTGAAAATAGCTGAAACAAAATGTCATTGACAGGTTAGAGCATAATGTACTTTATCTTTCTATAATAAAGTTTAACTTTCTGAGAAATTTTATGTTTTGGAAGTTTAGAAAATTCAACTCAAACACAGAGATAACTGGTTCTTCTCAGTGAATTGCCAATTCTTGTGGTCACCAACAACCCCCCTCCTTATTTAGTATTAGCAATAATACTAAATAAGGGGGGACCCTTAGTTATTAAATCCAAAGAATTTAAAGTAGCATTTACTTTTATTTTTCACAAATAAAATTACCATCATAAGCTTAGGAAGCCCCCTCGAAAACTCTTAGAATCTATGTTTATCATAAGGTAAAAATTATGTTATCAAGGGAAATCACATCGCAAGAAAATAGCGCGATGCCACCTCACAAACACAATCCCAATATTCATGAGATAACGATAATGACCAAATATCACATCGCATTCAGCATAACTTACTTAAAACACTTCAAGAAATCTGCGGATATGCAATGGCACTGATCGTAACATCGCATCTCGCAAGGAACAGGTTAACAAAAAAAAAATTTGTCATACATAATATTCTTGCGATTTGCGATATTGCGATATTGCGGTTCTGCGATATTGCGATTCTGCGATATTACGATCTGCGAGATTACGATATTGCAACATTGTGATTTTTCGATTTTGCGATTTTGCAATCTGCGATGTTGCGGTAGGAAATCGCAAAATCGCTCCATCGCAAATCTTTCAGGCTCGTTATTCAAGAAAAGTAGTTTCCCTAAACTGACATATGGTTATGCGCTTTAAATTCTAATAAAAGAGTTAGTTGTCAGTTATTAATAGAATATGGGTGCATTCTGTTCAAAGAAAATTTCACGTAAGGTGGTATATTTGGTATTTCTGTGGCATTTAAAACTTTCCCATCACCCTTCCTTGTCATTCAATTTCACCTCACTTGTGAATTGCAGGCATGGAGAGCAGAGGACTATACAAAAAAATATGCAGGCTAAAATGGGAAAGAAAAGCAAAGGCCCGAGCTATGAAGAAGATAAAATGGCACCTTTGTATATAGACACGGCTTGCAACAGAGACGCGGGAATAGCTACGTGGGAAGGCATGTATAACATGCTCGAAGAGGAGAATCCCAAAGTAATGGAGGTTACAGTTGTCGCAGGCTCACAAAGCTCTTCTGAAGCATCCCTCGCAGAGCTAGCTTGCTCATTCTTACATCGGATAGGAGCAAGCCCAAGAATCCTCCCATACACAAACATGGTCAAATGGATATTGGATAATGCAAAAATAAAAAATAGACAGTTCGAGGTTCATGGTCAAGGACTCATTAGTTCATTCGCTGCACAGGATTTAAAACTTATGTATCATCTACCAGAGCCACAGGTAATCTATAATAGACAGTTTATAGAGAAATTTGCAAAAGAAAATCTGGACCTGGCAGAAACTACCAAAGATTGGTCTAGGAGAGATGAGTCGCTGAAAAAAGACAAACACAGTATGTACAGTACTGGTTCCCTTACCTCTCCATACTACTTTACTGCTGCCATGCTCTGTAGAATATTTGGAATGCCAGATATTAACAAATTCTCATGGGAGTGGCTTCCATTATTGGATGCCGCCTCAAATGCCACCATTGTAGATTGGGCCAGAATTTTATCTGATAACCTGGCCACAACCATTGGAAATTACCGGTCCAAAAGAGCTACGGCTCAGAGGATCTATCCTCCTTTTTACCTTTCTGCATATATAATGGACACAATATGTTATATTTCTAAGTTTCCTGTTATGGGATGGAAGTGGATGACACAAGACCCTCTACCCATTCATGTATATCGCAAAGAGTTATGGGACTCTCAGTTCGTCCCATAATTTTACCAAATTTGTCATGGAGTTATGTTGCCCTTGTATAGAATTTTGTATGATAAAGACCCTTCGAGATGCTCGCCTAAAGTAGAAGTAGACATCCTCACTGTCACAAGATGGTTTGGGGAAGAAATGTTTACTTATGTCAGGGTTTTTGGAAGTTCTGTACCCCCTCATATCCTGCCTGTATATGTCCCTGATAAACTCTTAGCCCAAGAGATCGCCTACCAAACCTATGGAGAAGGAGGCCTAACTAAAGAATTAAAAGGAAAAAAGAAGGCTATATGGCCACAATTTCCTATAGCCTATGGGGCCTTCTCACTATTCGATGTAGGTCACGCCTTTGCAGAAGTAAAGAATATCACGTGTTTACAGCTCTTCAAATTCACTGCAAGGCCATTTGACCCTTATGAGGTCGCCCACAATTTTACAAAAGCAATCAAGATAAAGGTATTCTCTGGAGAAAAAGATTTATTTGATGATTTATTTCAGCAGAAAAACGCATTGGAAGAAATTCTACACACAACCCAACTGCAGGTACCCCCAGAAGAATTTCAAAGGTTCAAAACATACAAAGAAAGAAGGCTAGCCAACATTCCTTTGGAAAAGCTATGCCTAAAACCTTCAAGAGAACGAACTCCAAGTGTTAGCCTCAGTGGAAGTTCAAGTACCAATGGATCTAAGTCCAAATCCAAAAAAGAAGTGTCTGAACACTCTAAAAGATCTGGAAATGAACTAAATAAGAACAAAGGGTCAGCGAATGATACTGCCCAGTCAAAAGAACTTCTACGTCAGCAGGTTATTGCCTCCCCGCAAAGAAATCCTCCCCCTCTAGTCATCCAAGCACCACTAGTCACAGCTGAATTAGACAAAGAATGGGAAGACTTCAATGACTTGATCAACCTTCGAGGACAAACCATGAAGACAAATGTTAGCGATGTGCAGATAATAAAAGAAGTAGTCATAGGAACAATTAGCGAAGCCTCGGCTGTGGAGCATATTCCTATTTCTCCATCCTCTAAGCTTGTACTAAAAGTAGAAGAAATCCCTCCCCTAGATGTATTTTATAGCCCACAGAATAAAGCTGTAGTAAGAAAACAGAGAAAGAAAACGAAATTGGAAAGCACTCTCTCTCAAAACTCGGAACAATTGGACGTCTTGTGGAAAGATCCCACAAGCAATCCCACTGAAAATCTCACCAAGCTATCTCAGATTGCAGGAGCATACGCCTCCGCTACTATCGACAAAGCATCTGAGGTACAACAACTTCTAAAAGAAAGGGAAGAGAAGATACAAGTACTGTAATAACAATTGCAACAAGCCCATGCAAATAACGAAGCACAGAAACAGCTTGAAAAGTTGCAACAAGACTTTCAACAGATGGAGTTAAGCTATCAGAAAAGTTTGGATGAGAAATAAAAATAGTTACAGGATTTGAGAGAGATGCACAAGGAAGACCCTAAGCTCAAAGAATTCATCGCAAAGTCCATTTCCCTGAATGAGAAATTACTACAGCAGCAAGAAGCATTGGGCCAAAAGATATCACAATGGAATCATTATTGCTAAATTAGTGATAAAACCACTAATCAAGTGGTAGACTTGCAGAGTGACTACGATCTGATTGATAAACGAGTGACTGAATATTTGGCATGGCAAGAGACAGACGAGGGTAAAGAGCAGGTGCACCAAGAGTTAATGAAAATCACAAGGAAATGCTCTTTAACAAATGGGACAAGCAAATCAGAGGGGCAGAGCAAGCAGCAGAAGGAGCAGCCACGGCGACAAGCAGACTTATTGATTGTGTAAATGAAAATTTACACAGGGCAAATTTGATCGTAGAGACCACTCAGGGTACTTACAAATCGCTCAACAGCTAGGAGCAGATTGGAAACAGAGAGCTCAAGAAAAGGCCAAAGTAATCCAAAAGCTAAGTAGGTTAAACTGGCATTGTTACTGGACATACTTGGTGAAACCACATAGCCAATGGATGACTGTTAAGTGCATTATAAATGAAATCGAAAAAATGGCGCCAACTCTCATAGATTTTGTTTTCTCAGCCCAGTTGAAAGCAGAAGTCAGCCACCCAACTCTCCTTAAACAGATGTTGCATACATGTGATTTCAGAGATCAAGCATAGAAATAGTTTAATTTTAGTTTTAATTTCGTTTTATTTTCCTGAAAAAAGGATGGTCATTTAAACTGCATCCTTTATTTTTGTAATAATTTATTTTTAGAATTAGTCAATACTATTTAAACCCTTCTCATGCATTTAGAGAAGGGTCCAGAAATTTATCAAAAACTTGTCCTCAGAGCATGCACTTTTGTACCCTTAGAGGAGGTTTTGGTGAATGAATGGAACAGGGTTTGTTTGATATTTGCATTTGATATCTGCTACTGATGTTGCACTTCTGTACTCTTAGTGGATGTTAAATCAAGGAGAGATAAATCAATTGTCGCTTGAAGCTCATAAGTAGGACTAGTTATAAATGGTACTTTTATCTCTTAACCATTTGTGCTTATGCGTTAAAGTGATATTCAATTTTCAGTTGTTCATATATTACAGCATGGATGTCTGAGTTATCATTTGGCACTTTTGTACGGTGATAACTATTTGTTTATGTTTAGTGTATGAATCGCTCATTTATGCGATAAGTTTTTCACAGCTGTTTCGTCTAACTTCTTATACGAAGTAGTTCATCTTTATCAAATTCTTTTCTGATGATAGTTGAATGATGTTTATTACCAGTTATTGTTTGAAATCTTTTTAGATCACATAGAAGAAAGATCACACCCCGGGTTAGCATAAATTTCAATGTTTTTCTATTTATTAGAATACAATAGCATAACATTAGATTAGATAGAAGTATTCCATTTAGAACATAAACACCCATCTTTCTCACAGACACACACTGAATTGGGAAACTGGTACCATATCCCCAGTCAGACCCGCTATACCAAACGGATAAGGAGCTTCCAACCAAGGTCCGGACCAGGCGGGTATCCCCCTTGTTGTCGACCCGATTTTCAAGTCCTTCAATAGGAGGATAAATTTAATAGTACAAAAACCTTTATAGTTGTTTGCTAGAAATGGATATCTGACCACTTAGCATTGAATTAATTAACAACTATTTCATAAGTTATATTTTTATTCTCACTACAAGCATGTATACCACACATCAAACCCTTACACAATTATATGATGACTTTAGTAAATGAAAACTCATTTCCATAGTTTTCTATAGTTCCTTACTTTTATTGTTAGTAGGAAAAATAAAAATAGTGTTCCATCTAAACACTATCATGTTTACAAATTTAATATACTTATAGTCCAAATCATATGCATTTGAGAGACTATGCACTGTTCCACAACATCCTAATTTGAATATATTTAAGTAAGAATATGCTTTTAAACTAAAATACTAATAAATAACCATATATAATGCTAATTTTCACTTATCTAATCATTTTGGAAATGAAATAGAAAGGATCACATTTCTCCCAACTAGTGAATTGAACAACAATTCCCCTCGAGCCTCAAACACTTTGTTGTGACTAATCTCTTAAATTCAATGAAAATTTCCTCTTCCCCCATGTAGACTCAGGTATCATCCTGCTCCCTTTTCAATGTTTGCACACTCTTTCTTTCTATACTTGGGATATATATATATATATAAGCTTATTATTTTTTATCCTCTAGCTTGCATTTCTCTTTAGCTATGTTTTCATTCCGGTGGTGTTTATTCCTCATCAAATATTGGGGGATCATGGAATTTATAATTGTTAGAAAATACGATGATATTGAGAGGGGGATGAACTAGTATTGTAGATATTTTAAAAACTTTCTTTCACTTGTAATGTGTTGGGTCCCTATAATACTAGTGATTACCCCATTACTATTGTAGTTATACCCCTTATTAATATTGTTGTGTCCCTATTGCCCCCATATTGTTATTATTGTGCCCCATAGAATCCCTCTATTGTTATTTGTGTGGCTTTATATTATTATT